>VWZS01002380.1:747482-886151 GCA_013397075.1 Rhabdornis inornatus | reverse complement strand
GCGGGTGCGAGCAGGGCGGGGGGAGCTGTCAGCCGGCCTCGGGCACCCCCAGGGCCATGCGGGGCGGGGGGAGCCTGCGGAAGCTGTTCCTTAGGGAAGCGGGGCCGCACGGCGAGTGGGAGGCGGAGGAACTGGTCCTTGCGATTATTGCCTCCCTCATCAAACAAATCAGTTATGAAAATCCACGTACGGCAATGGGGAGGGGGGCACGGGGGACCGATTTCTTTGTTTTCAATGAAAAGGCCTCAAAGAGGGAGCCGAAGGTTATGTGCCTTTATCAACAAAATTAGTTAGCCCCGGAAGGTGGGGGGGGCATATTTGTTTATGTCTTCTGCAGAGTTTCCTCTTGCTGAATTTCTCTCTCCGCTCTGTAGAAGAGGCTCTAAGTCGTATGATTATAAAATTTAGGTGGCACAATGCCAGCTGTTCAGAAGGTGCTACTATAAACATGTAGGCATAGGTGACTTGCTGCAGGTTCGGTACAGTCGTGAGCGTGCCTTCGCTTTGAGTTACAGAGGGGAAGGAGCCAGATTATTAATTTGAAGTACCATAACGCTGCTGTGTTTTGACAGTCGGTTCAATTAGAGCTTACAACAGAATAACAACTACAGCACGAGTAATGGCGTTGGGGAACGAGAGGAATAGGAAAGGTTCAGTCTGCGAGAGGATGACCAGGAAGCATGTGTATATTCAGGGGTGTATGTTAAAAAAAAGATACTTGGTTGAGTCTCTGGCTTTTAAGGCTTAGCGTTGGCTTTTAAGGTTTAGAGTGAACTTTTCAATGCTATGTCTGATTCCAGTAGGCAGTGGTGTAGAACTAATGTGCTGTGCCTTTATAGAGAAACTGGACATACCTGTTTATCTCATTTCACTGGCAAGGCATATATCAATATATTTGCTTCATCCAAACTCTTGCTGATGAAATTGGAAGATTCTTTATAGTCTCAGCAGCCAACTTTACAGCAATCTGAGTTACACTGTTTTACTCTTTCCTCTACTTTTAATCGTTGATAGTTGCATTTAGTGGTAAGAGTAAAAAGAAAAAAGTGGGCTGTGAGCTTAGGAATTTTAGCTGATGATAGGTTTTTCATCTCCATGTTTCATTTATTTCTTTAAAAAGCCTTTTCCAAGAATGTCAGTTTTGGATTACAGAAATAAAGGAGAAGACTTGCTGCCATGTGGCCACGGTTTTACTAACAAGTAGTAGGAAAACCTGTACAAAAATAAACCATGACAAAAGCAATGTGTATGTTTTGTAACAAACTGCACCAAATATAGCAGTCTTTTAATTTGATAAACAGATTAATGTATTCCAACTGTGAATATGTAGCTATGGGTCAGACAACGAAGGCAGACTTAGCAATGGGATAAACTTAAGTTTTTATTTTTTCACCTCTTCTGTATTTGAAATGTGTTTTGCAGGGGTGAGAAATGCTCTAATGGAGCCCTGTTCTTTCGTAGAGATAAACATTACCAAGTTTTTAAAACTGTTTTTACTAGCATTGTCTTTCTTTTCAGTTGCTTAAAGAATATCTAGGTTACAATGTGAAAAACAAAGTGTCTTCTCCCTAAAATAACTCAATAAGTCACAAGTCATCAAGGCCTGCAACTGTTCGGGGACATCTCTTGATAGCCGCTTTCCAGGTGTCCCCTCAGATGTTTTTTTTTACCTGAGACATTTTGTTGACAATTCTGTTGATAAAGTGTTTATAGAAAAGAAGCATGTACTTTGTTGAGAGACTTGGAGGGGTTTCCCTTTCTTAATTGCAGAAGTTAGCAACTGTAGTTGCTACTGTTAAGATGTAAAAATCTTAACACAGGTTTTGTGTCGGCCTAAGTGTTTGTAAATCTTGGTCCAGGAAATGACTTGGTGCTAGTGACTGCAGTGGGATTATTTGTCTCAATGAGGTGCATTTTTGTGGGGGGTAGAGTCTGTGTTTAGAAAATGTAGTACTCATGCAGCAGCTATGGATCCTCGCTCTTTTGTCCCAAATGTGGTGGTTCTGCTCTTTGGCTCTCAATTAACAGTGCTTCCAGAGGTGGTTTTGTAGGCTGCTTCAGTTCATTTTCTCATTGATCATCTTTCCTCAGGAGGTCTTCCTGTTTTAGATTAGTTTGCTTCTTGTGTGGAGGTAGCTATTTACTATTACATTAGGCTAGAAATAGCCAAATTGGAACAGTGGTGTTCCTGGAGCATAGCAATATTAGCATAACTTCCTCCATGTAGGTTCTGGTTTTTTAGTGTTTTACATTTTTATAGCGTATTTCATACTTCAGTTATTTTGTTTTATAATAGCTAAAGGAAAGGAGAAATAGTAATTTGCCAAACATGGGCAAATTTTCTACCTTAAGAAAAATTTAGTAGAGGTAAACCAAAACATTGGAAAAGCACCAGTCTTCTACCTGGAGATCTTAATACTTAGGAATTAGTTTTATTCTAGATTTTTTTTTTATTATTCTTGTAATTGGTGCCAGTTTATCTGTCATCCCAAGTATCCATTAAGATTTGCTAGCTCCTGGTGTGTGCTGTGATGTGCTTTTTCTTACCTCAAAGGCAATGGCATGGCATATACTGTTTTGCTGAAGTGGGCTGTACGGTAATCAGAAGTAACTGAGAAAAACTGTTTTCTGTATGTTTAACCAGCTTTTCTTTTCCTAATTTATAAACTATCTTACTGAAAAGAACTTTGCTTTTTTTTGTTCATCATGACTTAAAGACAGTGATAATGTTTGCATCAGAAGTAGTCCAAATGAGGATGCATTCTCTTGAGACTTCAGACCTGAGCATATTTCAAACCTGGGAAGAATAACAGAAATAAATTTCTAAGAGTTTGTTGTATATTCAGGAAAGCAAACTCATGAGGTCAAGCTTGTGCAGTTATCCTTGTGTACCACCACAGAAGACTGCCAGTGTGCTACTTTCAGTATCCACTTCTGGTACTTTTAACACCTCCATAAAATATAGCTGTTCCATATTTATATAAGGTCTATCCAGAGAGCATTCAGGGTGATGTTAAAGCCAGAGATGGAGCAGTGGAAGAGGGCTTTTGAGAGACAGAAGGTTCCTTTTTCTTAAGGAGTCTTCAAACTTTGTTGTTTCAAATTCATACACACTGCAACAGATATGAATATGGATGCTAAAAATAACAAAATTTCAGAAATGTCATATAATTGTCTATGATGTACGTGGTCTACTGAATACATGTGCATTATATGTAAATGAAGGTTTAATACAACTACAGAATATGAATTGCACCTGTTTTGAAGAAGTGTTGGGGATTGTTTTCTTCCAGTTTTAAAGGTATGCTCAGGGTTTCAAATTGGCTCTCACTCAACTCTCAGTGAGCCTGTTACTGCTGGCTACAGGAATACTTTCAAAGTTCTCAAATTTGCAGCAAATCTGATTTTAAGATGATTTAGTTATCTGTGAAAAATTGTGCCAAAAATGGTAGATTTGCACTTAAAACTTTTGGAGAGATGTAATTCCTGTAAGGAAGATCCAGAATGCATAAATTATGTTTCCTGCAAGTGTATATGAGCTGTTTTGCTGTGGCTGGTTAGCTAGTGGAAAACTGTAGCCTTAAATGTATTTTGGTGGAAAAGTTGTACATAGTCAAAAAAAAATGCACATTTCTTATAGAAATAATCAGAATGTGGGAATTCAGAAAGCATTTGGGGAATTAATTTTCAAAATTTAAACAAGCAACATTAAGCTGTGTTGAATGAACTTCTTTGCAAGAGCTCATTCTTCTCTCAATGCAGGTGTCAGCATAAAATTGGTTGGATGGATTGTTCTGAAAGCCAGCATGACCCAGTGCAGATTGTTGGGTTTGATCGTTACAGTTGGAGGGGTTTTTTTTAATGCTTTCAGTAATTTTCCTTTCCTGCTGACTTGTCTTTCTCCTCTGAAGCAGTGCTACAAAGTAGTGTTTTGCCAGTTCTCAGAACTATTTTGGTGGATCAGTGTTACATAGTTACATTATGAATTCTGCTCGGCATTTAGAGAAATTCTACACCTGCTCTTGCAATAGAACAAGTCTTTAAAAAAATACCTGTAAGCTAAACGGACTAGTTTTATTTGGAATACTTGTGCCCAAGAAAATTCTCATTTTGTTCAATCTTGTGCAGAAAGATAGATAGCCTTTCATTTCTTTCAACTTTTTATCGATGGATGTTACTCCTTCCTTGAAGAAAGTTACGTAAACTTAGAAGTAAATAACTCCAGCTCTTCCATGAGAAAGTATTAAGACTCATATTTTCATTGCCAGCACTCCTTTCTCTGCAATCCAACAGCCACTTGTTCTAGGCTTTGTGTAGGCAGAAGGCTTTTTTTTTTTTTTTCAGGGTGCACCAACTGCTTCTGTGGTTTGTTTTGAGTCTTGGGGAATTGATGATGCGAGTTGAGATGAGGTTTGTTAAACTTATGCTTCAACCTACAACATGTAGGTCCGTCAGTTCCAGAAGCTGGTGTAAATTTGGTCTATCTTAAGCGTCTTAGAGCAGATAGCCCCTAGAAAAAGTGCTGAAGTGTGGTTAAATTTTGAAGCATTCAGGTTATGTAAGCAGTACGTGAGGATCTGCTTTGTCTTATAACCCTCAGAGCCTGCGTGAGGTGTTGGAGAGAGCATGGAGAGGCATGGAAGGTGGGAAAAGAGTGGGGCTGGGGGGTGGTCTACTGCAGGCTTTTTCAGCTCTGAAAAAATTAATGTGAACTTACCAAGTGCTGCAAGATCACCTGGTTAACTCCACGTTTTACACACTTAGCTTGTGAATCTTGATTACTTCATATTCTCAGACATATTTATGAGAACATCTTAGCTAAACCCATGTAGCGTTCACAGTCATAAGTTCACATTCACAACTGACATTTTGGTCAGCTTAAAATCTAGGAATAAAACAGACTAAAACACTGTTTCTTATTCAAAGGAAGGGGCTTTTGTGCAAATTAAGAAAAACATGGAAATACCTGCTAATTACTGGGCAGTCAATCTTATGAAGTCCTTCTAGTTTTCGCAGTTTTCTTTAATGAAATGCTGTGAGTAAAGTGAATGTCTCTATAATACATTCAGAATTTTTAAAGAGGTGAAAGCACTAATTCCAGGGCAGTCTGAGTAGTTAGTTGTAGGTGGGTTTTTATTTGGTTGGTTTTTTTGTAACGCACTGCATATTATCTTTTAGTTTTTGCCTCAGCTAATCTCGTTAGCCTTCCTCAGTTCTGTAGATGTTCTGGTTTCAGTTACAAATTTTTTTGTTTTTCCTCGTTAACTGGATCTTAAGTTCTGAGCAATTGTCATTTGCCTTGATTTAGAGTTTTGAGCCAGTGCCACTATGTGGCTCAGGAAGGTGCAGTGCCATTTATGAATCTTGCTGTATTTGAATTTGCTTGATTTTGCACAGGACTACAATGCTAAAGCTAAAGTGGTCTGTTAGGATTTTTGTCCTGGGTTATTCAATCTGAGCTTTTTCAAGTGGCTTCATTAGGTTTCTCCATCCCTTCACTGGGGTTGTATAGTAATGCACTATTAAACAGGAATTGCTGTTTTTCCCTGGTAGTGGTAGGTAAAAGAACTCTATGAGAGTAGCTATAAAACTGATGAAGAATTTTTGATATTCTGCATGTATAATTGTAATAGTAGTATGTAACATAAAATTAGGCTTTTTTTCTGTAAAAGATAGTAAAATTTCTCAAAATTTTCTTTTTAATCTGTTCTGGACAGGTACACACAGCACAAGTGACCCCATTTTTCAGAATTTTGAGCAGGTATTCTGAAGTCTTAGGCTTTGATATGTAGGGCAGGTAGTCCAAGTGCAAGTGCTTTTAAATTTTCATTACCATGACTGATGTGCAATGTCAGTGTCCCTGTATGTGGTGAAAACATTTTGTGATAGACTGAGACAGATTTTTCTTAAGATAGTTTGATTGAGTCCATTCATAAAACAGAGTGATTGTGTTACAGTCTAAAATAGGTTCTCGACCTTGTACATATGCTCACTGGATCTTATCTTGATTTCTAGTAGCTGTACAAGTGGAAAAGCAGCTCTTGAGAAGTAAGGTCATGCTTTTCATTCTGAGTCAGGTTTTGTGGAAACACAGAGCAGGAAAGTAGCATTGTAGAAAACTCCAGCACGACCAAGCATACTTTTAATCACATGATTATTTTATTTTTCTGAAGGTCAGTTAAAACCAGTAGAATTTTTAAATGACTGATATTTCTTTTCTGAAGGTGCAAGTACTGGCCGTTCAGCATAAGTAAATACTGTTAGATGGCTTAACAAAAGAAGTTCCATATTGATTTTAACATTTTAGGGAAGGTAAGAAGTGCACTTATACCTTAATACTGCAAGGAGGACAGAACTGTAATAAACATTTGTGTGTGGATGGTGTTTGCAGTGGAGTGGCCTCAGTGCTTTAATCAGCTGTGTATAAAATCCAGTGTTTGAGGGATGAAACTATCTTGCTTGTAGTTTAAATAAGGTATAATACTGTGCAAAATGTGAGCAGATAACTTGCTGTATTGGTTTATGATTATGAATGAGGTGCATTTGTGGAAAAGCCAATTTTTGTTTAATGCTAATGAGAATAAACATAAATTAAGGTAATAAATTATATATGTGAATGATAAAAAATTGGACAAGCTTATATAATAAATTCACAACATTAATTTCTTAGACTGCATGTGGTCTGAGCATGGGCCGTGCATATCTTTTTCTTACATTTTGTATGGGAAGAATCTTTGTTGAAATAAACATTTTACTTCCACAGTAGGTTTGTTTTTAAAGCATTGATAGTGTCTGAGTGGACCTGGTTTTTTTATACTACATACATGGATTGAATTTTCTGTATAGCTGTGAATTTTTTTCTACTGCAATCATTTCAGTGTTAGTCTTAAGTCTTCCAGTCACTGCTGATCTGTGCATCTGATCATGGTGTTTGCACCATGTGGTACAAAAATTCCCCAGAGAGGGGTTATTGTCAGGATGTAGGGGTATTGATTATCTGTAAATTTGTAAGAGATTTATTAATTGTATCTTCCTTCTCCTACCTGAAGTGAGCTGAGGGCGAAAAAAGAATCATCCTGTGTTGGCCTCTTTGTTGTTTACCATAAAATTTTATCTTTCTATTCCTATGCAAGTTCTCAGTTTTTTGCTGCTGTTATTATGGAGGAGGAGTTGTCATCAAGCCCCCAAAATCTCTCAAGGCCTTTCAGCCCCACCATCTCCGTTTGTTCCTTCATCCCCCTCATCATTCATTGTTTTGAAATGACTACAGGAAATGTATCTGCAGTCTATATAAGCTGGTGTGCATTTCAGAGATTTCCTCTTTACATAGTGTTGATTTTTGGACAATTGTAAAATACTAAGCTACTTGTAGGTTAATTGGAAAAAGCCAGAAACAATTCCTGTGGGATTTGCCTTCAGTGTTGAGTAGGAAAGGAATGGGCTATTTGTGGTTCAGGGAGGCTTTCTGAATTCAGGTCATCAAAGCTGGAAAGTTAATGAACTAATAGATTTTTTCACTTGGAGAGATGATACCCCTGAGGAGGCTTAGTGCCTTCCACAGAATGTATGGATATGCAGAACAACATTTCTCTTTCCTCTGACACTTCTTAACTGGGATTGAGGCATGCAGCATCTCTGTTATTTTTTCAAGGTTATTATAATGTTAATATTGTGGAAGTCACCAATACAAAAGATTTGCCAAAAATACCTGATTAATTTAATCCCATATTAGATTAAGACTTTTTATTTCTTCTTTGTAGTGTTTGTTGGGTGATGGTCTTAAAACTAAACCAATATGTGATCACATACTGAATCAAAGCATTAGTCTGTTCTTACTAGGTAAAAAACAATATTTCTATTAGTTTAGAGTTAGGAATGATCTGAGTAGTCTGGGGTGTAGTGGTGCTGCTTCTGCTGACAGTGATCTGTTGTCAGGTCACTCTCAGGACAACCTGCTGCTCATCACCTGCAATGCTGAGCTCCCACTGTTGTAACAGGAAATGAAGAGAGTCAGGAGCCTAAATCCCATTGAAATTTGAGATTTCCAGCTCTCTTCAGTCTTTGCTAGTAAATCTTGTTAGGTTGTATGAAAGCAAACAACTTCCCTTTCTGCTTCCAAGTCTTTAGGAAATTGGAAGTAACTCCAATGGAAGAGGAATGAGCCACCTTCTCTCTGTGGTGTAAGAGCCTGTATGTGGGTGCTTATCCCAAGTAAGCGGCTTTGAGGAAATTTGCAGGTGAATGTAATTTGTATAGTTTGCTCACAGTCACACAGTCCTCAGGTTTTGAAAAGCTTGTCCTTGCCTCTTACAAGCTTTTATTGCAGTGGAGTGCTAAATGACTTGAATGAGATTTTAAGATTTGGCCCTGTTTGTAAGTGGGAAAAGGCATGCCCAGTAGTTTATAAAATTTTGTGCCACTGTTTGCACTGTCTTATTATTTCACCTTTGCCAAGAGCCTGTTTGACTGCCACAGACACACAGCTGAGCTCTATCTGTCCCTCCCCACACCTTAAAGACCTCCAGGAACCTACTGACATGTGAGAGGGATGATTCACTCTCAGAAATCCAGGTTTTCTTTGTGCCATATTCTGCTGTTCTAATAAGGTTCAAATATTTTCTTTTGATACCAACTTTGTTTAGCAGAGAAACCAAGCTATTGTATTTCTTCCAGGAACATATTTCCTCCTGTCACACAAGCCTTTTAAATTTTTTTTTCGATAGCTTTAGTTTGAGGAAAGTTTTTTGGGATTACTACTTCTGAAGTGAGTCAAGAGGACTCTGAATTTCTCATTAATCTTCAAAAATATTGATAATAATTTTTATTTATTTGGTCAGGACAGAGGAAGTAGATAGATCTTTGGCATCAAATCTTTATATTTCTTCCTCTGTTTCATTCAGAATGGGTTTTTCTTGAGTTAAGCAATCTTGACACAATACACTCCTTTTCCTATGTGTTATTTGCACCATAAGAGACAGTACCTCTACTAAAATAAGTCAAAAACTTACTTCAGGTCTAAAAATGCTTCTGTTAATTTGCAAAGCTAAAAGTGAAAGATCAGACGTTCTGAACTGTGACTTAGATCTGAGTTTGCAGAGAAGAGTATAGACAGTATATAGCAGTACATAGTATATATGGAGAGTATATATACAGCAGTATAGACAGCTTTTCTTTACCCTTGTTTGAAGTGCTCTAGGGAAATAAGGAGTTTCATTGCAGGTGGTCTGTAGTCCTCCTCCGTTTTCAGGTGCTACAGTAATGAGCACTGTAGAAATGTCACTGCATTTGTTTGGAAAGAGCCTTGGTTAATAATGTCACTCTTTTGGCTGTTTAAGCACTTCCATTCTGTATCAGTGACAACAATCTCTTGAGCTAGAACTTCCTAGATTTAGCCTCTTAGCAGTTCAGTTCTTCTAGAAGCTTGAACAAAACCAGTTAATTGTTTTTTTTTAAATACAACTTTTTGAAAAACAAGTTTCATGATGTAATGTCAGGTGGGCAGAAGCTTGCATCATGGCAGGGGAGATTTAGTCGTTCACAGCTAATGCCTTTTATTTGAAAGGCATTTAGATTTGTCTGCACATGCTGGTGAAAAAAGATGTTATTTAAAAACTTGGATTTCTGTATTTTAATTAAATACTATTCTGGTGTCTTCTTTGGGCAAAGCATGCAACTGTAGAATAAAGTCTTCAGTGTAAATAGTAGCACCTTAAAAAGTTTATATTGAAAAGAAGTTAATTTTGGTATGTTTTCTTTGCTTTTCCTCAGTATCCAGCCCTTTTGGAGAACAACATCCATTAATCCTTGCTGAATAAAGCATACATATGTTTATTTCAAGCAATTGAGGTCTTGTGGGAAATAAGTAGCGAGGCAGATGAGTGAGGAAGAGAGATAAGCTTTGTATAAATGATCACAGATGCAGGAGTTACCAACTTTTATTATCCCCTCTTGTTACTTAACCAAGTGACAGTTTTTAGAGAGAATCTTGAAGACTGATCTGTGTGAATCCATATGTATACCAATAAGTGGATGAAAAATGAGGCCGGTGAGCCAGCATTCGTTTTTCATTGGCCCACTCAGACAAGGAATATTCTGCTTTTGTCTGTATTAATAAGAGTTCTTTTTTATCCGTATTAATAGAGTGACTGAAGGTGCATTTTGTAAGTTGAACATCATAAATTGCAAAGTGAACCCATAAGTTGATTTTTGGGGAGTGTAACAGTTTGTAGTTGCTCATTAGTATGGGATACTGTTGGGAAAGTGTGCAAAGGTCTGTAAGAAGAAAGTTGTCTGTGTTCACAGAATCACCACTGTTTGACTTCATGTTTCAGCCTTCGTAGTGTCTGTTTTTTGCATTTTTTTAAAGAAACTAAACAAAAACTTCATTATTATATTTTGCCTTGTATTTATCTGGTAAGTGATGGCTGCTCAAAATTACATAGTTCATAGTCTTAGTTCAGATGAAGCAGGTGTTTGGGAGGAGTTTTTATTCTCAGTTTTCTCCCCTTCAGCATTTTATGTTCCATAGATTTGCAAGACTAAAGATGCGGAAGGGCATTTGGGAAAAACAAAGGAACTGTATTAAATGGAAACTGAAATCTAGAGTAAGAGACGTATGTTGGTAGTTCAAGATTAGTCTCATTCTTCTGAATTGGTTCCTAAAATATGAGAGAGAAATGAGTATCTGATTCTTAATTTTGTTCAGTTGCTGCAGTATTGCATGTTCTAATAAAGACTTGCTTTAAACTTTTCATACAAGCTGTTAAATTTTGCTGTTGTGTAGTGAAAATCCTGTCAGGCCTAGCTATAATGCAGGTAAGGGTTACATTTTGAGAGAACAAGTCCCTTTTCTTAGGATTTACTAGGAAAGGAAGTTCTTGGAGCATATTGCATTTTGCTGTAAAGCTCAGGACCAACTGGTTAATCCCCTTCCTCTTCAAGCTCCTACCCTAAAGCAGCACTTGTTTTCTGAGGAGACCAGCATGCTCTGAGACAATGCCTTGGAGGTAAACCAAATCTGTCAACCATAGTGCAGGAGGTGACTCCTCCTTATAAGGAGCAATCACTTTTTAGGCTACTTAACCCATCTGCTGCATACTGGCAGAACAGCTTTTCAGTGCTGTAGAACCCATTTAAGGAAAGTGGAGAAGGAGAGGATTTCACCTAAAATACTGCAGCTCTTGGATGTTTCAGTTGAGAAGCAGGACTTCTCTGATTTTTGCATGTTCTGCTTGCTTCTGTTGAGTAAAGCCTTGGAAGGAGAGGTGGATATTGCATTTCCTGCATTTCTGTTACTGATTGAGTATTGTCATGGAGCCCTGCCTGCAGAGGCTCAAGCCTCTCTGAGGGTGAGACTAGAGTTGGTTCTTCCCTTGGCCTTCAGAGGATTTCTCTCAGCGCTGGTTACTCAGATCATCTGCTGAGCTGGAATGGAACATGGTGCAGGCTGTGAATATTCCTTGCAGGAGGAATCTGGAGAAGTTTAGTGTAGAATTTGCCCACCCAAACAAGGGCAATGCTTGAATATCAAGGGAATAGTGAAGAACAAAACACAGGTATTAACCCCCACCACAAACACCCTCTGAGGGAGTACAGTAGTGTAATAGGCATTTCCTGGCACTCCTTAGGAGACATGGATAATACTGTATTGTCATCTTCGATTGTTGCTGAAGGTTGCCTAGGAGCAAAAGGTGTTCTACTTATTAGGACAGTTTTGGTAGAACATTTCTATGACTTCCCTGTGACTCTTGACACATGTTCTAAGATTAATAGCCCAGACTCAGGAGAAGAAAAGTGAGACAGGGTGCCCCTTACTTTCTTCATGCTCCTTCTCTTAGCCTCTAGTCATGTTCTTGGTGTGTCACAGTCAACCTGTTCAGATAACATGATTGAGGAACTTTGTGTGTGGTGGTTCTAGTTGTTCAGAAATCAGTTGTTTTTGTTTGTGGGAGAGTGTGTGTAGCCCATGCATCCTCTTCCAGATATACTCATTGTTACATAGTGAGGAAAACTTAAGAACTCAGAAAAGTGTGGATATTGAGTTCTCCATTTGACATTAATAGGAGTATGTTTTATCTGCTCTGTAGTTGAAAAAAATGTAGTTCCATATCTTAATATGCCATTTTTCAGAGATATTCTTGGAGCAAATGCTAGACAATATATCTCTGTCATTGTAAATTCTAGTCTTTTAAATTAACAATATTCAAAGGGTTTATAAAAATTCAAATAGTGATTAGGTTCTGAGGCTGGAAATGTGCTGCTCTTGCCCTTTTCTGGATAACCTCATCCAAACTTCATCCAGAATGGAGGATACAGGCTCAGGATAGTGAGTTATTGTGTAACAGACTGTTTAATACCATCTTGATGGATGTCCTGTCTTGCAGTGAAAGGGAACAGTGTTGGTGACAGTCCCCTTTGCCTCAAGGACTGTGCCCCTGTGGTGGCAGTTTTAGATGACAGCAGTCGGACCCTTCTCTTTTTTCTGTGGAGGGATAGGAAATGGGGAAGTGAGAATAGATGGCAATTATTAGGTGCAAATGTTACTCTCAGCACTGCTAACTAACTTTAATTGTTGGTATCCACTCAGTTCCTTCAAGGTAGAGAGCATAAACACCTGTGTTCTGTAATTTCAGTTGATTCTTGTCCCAATGCTCTGTGCTATTAGACCTGTGGAGGATGTCATGGAAAGGAATGAGGCAGATGGTTGCTTTTTTTTGAAAACTTTGAGAAGCCTTGTTCTGCAGTAATCACTTCCAGACTGATGTTTCACCTGTTAGTGTGTAGAATCATGGTAAACACTCTCCAGCTATGCTGTAGAAAAACTGAGTAGTAGTGTTTGTAATATTTTTGAGAGTAAAAATGTCCTGCAAATGTGTTGACAGTCTATTAAAACCCCTGAGATTCAACAAGTTTGGTCTGAGATCTTTGTGTGAACTTTCTAGATCTTGTATAGAAATTTCTTCTGCAAGAAGGATAAGAAGCTATGTCTGGTCACTAGTCTTGAGAGTACCGGTTCGTGTGTCTCCTGTTGCTGCTGGTGGACTTCTTTGGATACTCCTGCTAACACTATAGGACATCTGTTTACCTCTTCCTCACTTCTTTCTTAACCACCTATTGTTAAGAAGACTTAATAGCTACTTAAAGCTGGTGTAAACTGTCAAGATTTCAGCAGGCTTTTGACAGTTTGCTTCTGTAATTTTTCCTTGCAATTCACAGCATTTCAAGCATGGTTATATAAGAGGAGTGAGCTCTGTAGTGTTAAGGGCAAAATGATGACAAAAAAAAAGACAAATATGTAATGAAGTTGCATTTGGGGGAAACTGTTGTAAAAGTTAAAGTAAATAGAATGGAAATTATACCCAAAACATTTATTTCTCTGCAAAGTAAAGTAGATTTCCAGCAACAGATATGTTGGATGTACCTGGATCTGGGAGTTTGTGTGTTGTTTTTTGACTGTAGCTGGTAGAAGCTAGGGAGCAAACACCAGGTTCCACTGATGGCCACAAGTATTTTGTTGCTCACCTTTGCTATCGTACAACGTGTTTCTGTTGGAAGACTGGTACAGGCAGTTTGAAAAGGTCACGTATACACAGGGAGCCGTGGTTTTCCAGCTTCCTCAGCCTATAGCTGTAATGATGTGTATCACCAGTGGTTAAAGTTGGAAGGCACTTCTGGAAGTCATCTTGTCCTGCCCCACTGCTCAAGCAAGGTCACCTAGAGGTGGTTGCTCAGGACTGTGTCCAGATGGCTTCTGAATGTCTCTAAGCATGGAGACTCTGCAGCTCTATGGGCAGCCTGTGCCAGGACTTGGTCACCCACATGACAAAAAAGTTTTCATGACAATCACGAGGAATCTCCTATGTTTGTGCCTGTTGTATCTGCTCCTGGGCACCACTGCAGAGGCTGGTTCCCTCTTCAGTACATCCTCCCTTTGGATTTTACATATACTGATTTGATCCCTGCAGGGTTTCTCTAGGCTGAACTCTCCTTCCTATTAGAGATGCTCCAGAGGGCTGTTAGTAGCCTTTCACTGGACTCTCTCCAGTGTGTTTGTGTCTCTCTTTTACTGGGGAACCCAGAACTGGGCACAGTGCTCTACATGCGGCTTTCCAGTGCTGAGTAAAGCCCTTGGCCTGCTGGCAGCTCTTCCATAATGCAGCCATTAATCTTCCTTGCCTCAAGGGCCCTGTTGGTTTGTCATCAACTTGATGTCCACCAAGAGCCTTGAGTTCTTTTCTGCCAAATGTACTTTCCAGCCATTTGCCCCAGCAGGCATTAATGCATGGGGTTGTTCCTTCCCCCTAGGGATGGGATGTTGCACTTCCCTTTGAAGTAGATTACTAGAAGGGGGCCGATGACATTTTGTATGAAGTTACGTGTTGATCAGAAAATAACAAGATTGAGCTATTTGCTCCTTCTCATTGAATGGTGGTAGGTTACTTGGAAGAGGTGGTGCCTGTAAGCTTCTAGGAGGGAAGAGACTGAGAAGTCTCTTCAGGACTGCTACCAGCTTTAGCTGCTTTACCAGTGATAATAGCAATAGATTGCTGACAGTTATTGATTATTTGACTTGATGATTTTAATAGACAAACATTGTTGAAGGAAGGGGCTTGAGTGTATCTGATCCTGCGCTGTGGAATAAAGGACCTTTTGAGTCCTTTGCAGTCTCTTTTTTGTGAAATGATTGTACTTTCATGTACGCTGACATTTTAGTCTAATTTCCTCAAGATGTACTTGAGCTACACTCTGAGTTCAGATGTTTGTGCTCGAGTTGCATCTTTGAATCATTAGCATTTGGGCAGCAGTGTGTGGAAGTTTTCCAACCAGCAGCTTCTTATAAACAGCTCTCTCTCCTGCCAATAACAGACTTGGTCGCTTTCCCATTCCCCAAGAAAGGTAATGTTCAGATAAGCGCGAGTACATTAACACGTTTCCTCTGCTTGGACACTGGCTTCTTACTATCTTGGTGAATCTGGGTGTAGACACTACTGAAATTACTGGGATTTCACTTCTGAAAGCCTTTCCAAACCTGGGTGGCTTTTTTCATAGACCAGGAGAAGCAGCAATCTGGGTTCTGTTTAAATCTGGAAGAATATAAAGACACAAGCAAGGCAACTGTATTCTAACTGTGGATTTCACTTCTAAAATATAACCATTAGAAGAAATCTGGGAATGAGCACAGAAAAACATCTGGGCTCTGATCCTGTATTTGTGGAAGTGGATCACTTACAGTCTTTGTTGCTAGGGATCTAGAGAGTTGCATAAATCTTAATTGTTCGGTCAGACTAGGGGATTAGGATTGCAGCTCTGTTGTCAGAGATGCTTTTGTAGAGAATTCTGAAAAATGCCAGTGTTCTAGTAGTATCAACAACTTACTTCCTGGTTATTTGTTTGGATTTTAAATCTGCCTGCAAGCCTGATTTAAGGAATGGGACGAAAAGAGATGAACCTATGAGTTAAATAATCCAAGAATATATTTAGTCATTGCAATTCTTACATACGCTTGGGAATACAGGAAAACCTCTTCTGCTCAAATGCTAAACAACTTTTCAGCAGCAGGGAGGAAATAATACATTTTTGCTGAAACTTTACTGCAGTGACTTACTGCCAAATAGAATGGAATTATTTAAAGTATTAAGAGTCTTTGCTTTGTTAGAAAACACTGCTGCAAACAAGTTAGCTATGCTGGATCTTTTTGGAAGACAGTGCTCTTCTAACATGATATTCTAGAACTTGAGCAAACCTGTTTCCATAAAACCTCACAGATATTGATCTGAGTCAGAAGCAAAATAAGAAGCTGCATTGAAAAGCAGAGTTTTTAATGCTTAATCCTAAAAGGTAGTAAGATAATTTTATAGTTCTTTTTCAAATATTTCTGTATATTTATCTCATGGAGATGTGTACTCCTAAAAATTATCTTCTATGGACCTTTCTTGTGCTTTCAGAGTAGCTCATGGTGTGTCAGTTGTTAAGTGGCACAAAGCTCTGTGTTCTTGTTTGTATTCAGGGACTTTAGAGCAAATAATGTTGCAATCATTCCTTCTTTTTTTATACCATACTTTTTAGAGTATGAGAATTAAACAGTTTGCTTTTAGCATTTTGCTAACTGAATCTGAGTTACTGGATGTGCTGCTTTATCTCTGTATGTAACATACAGAGATGTTCCCTGGGACCAGCCCAGAAACAGGGGCACTGTAATACCTTTGCAGACTGGTGCCCAGTGATTTGCCTGGTTTATACAGATCATACCTTTGCTTAGAATACACTGTGCAATTAAATTGCAGTTGAGATTAAAAGGTTGTGTTGGCTGAGAGTTTTTTAATTAGCAAGGAGAGCCTCTGCTTTGTTTGAAAACAGAACCTCGGGTTTTTGAAATGAAAGCTGACAAGCTTTTACTTGGATTGCTGTCTGCAAATCTAAATGGTTGCCTTCATTATCAGTACTTGTAAATTGCTGGTTCAGGAAGGCTGTAGAAAATAACTTCCCCGAAGGAGCACCAATGTAGCAAATGCAAATTAAAAGCAAAATTACTGTCCTTTCAATGCTGTGTGTAGCAGAATGAGGAAGAAGTGTGGAGAGAGGTGTGACAATCCGTCCACCATTCCTCTGTGACTCTGAGGCTTTGCAATTAGGAGATAAGGAGCTAAAAATTTTTCAACGTGTTTTGATTTTATTTTGTTTTTGCTTTTAGATATATAATGGCCCATCTTAAATTTGGGGTACATAGAGTTTAGTAGTCAAGTGGATCTGGTATCAGAGGAGTGGAAAAAGTAGCAACAGATTATTTTTATAATAAAAATCCTTGTATTTAACCAAACCTCAAAAAAAATGAGCAGGATATAAGATTGTGTGTCTTGTTTTCATTTTATTCAGTAACCCATTCCTTCCAAGGCAATGAATGGCTTATCTTCATTGTGAGCTGTATTGTTATTTATCATGCTTAGGAGACTTGATACGATATTTTGAAAATACATGTAAAAATATACTTGGAATTTAAAAATTCTGCTAAATAATTGCATTTGATTACTGATGGAGTCAAATCTAGTCTTCATATCTTTCCTCTATTCACTTAGTGGGTTTTGTTGGAAGGAGAAGGAGAGGTATATTAGGGCTGGTCATGATTTTCCTCTATAATGTCATACCATTATTCTTTACTCTTTTAAAATACTTTCAGTTCCTATCTTCAAGACTGCTTTGACAGTATTGATAGACTCTGGGATATTTTCACTTCTCATAGCAATTCTGGGAATAGCAGCTTTTTCTCTTCTTTCTTCAGCCCTTTTCTTTAGCTGTAAAATGCTATATCTGTTCCTGATTTTATATAAACTGAACCAAACTTAACTTTAAACATTGCTTTTGAAATTGGTTCAGTTTCAAAGTGATTGGGTTTTTTTGGTGGTTTTTTTTTTTTATTTGGGTGATGAAACTTGGGTGGATCATAGACTTTAATAATACTGGCATCTAATATTTTTTTGCTATACTTACTTGCAATCCCAGATACTGCTTTATCTATAAAACATATGTTGAAGCACCTTTGCATTGATAATGCACAAGTGTGAAATGGTTCACGCTAAGTACTAGATAGAAGTTTGTTTCTGTATTGATACTATTTCTTATAAGAGTTTTTATGCTCTGAATCTTTCTTCTTTCTGTGTATTTACTGAAGTTTACAGATCTGAATAACAGGTCAAGCAGATACTTAGTGCTTGGTACATGTCCTTTAGAGAGGTATTTAATTATATTTGTGTGAAGAGAATATGTTCAGTGCAGGTGTTGATGCTGGGCCTTCGTGGGGGTTTTCAGTGGTACCTATAATTGTTTAAATTGTAGGTAGTGTTGTAGGTATGTAATTCTTTGCCTGTCAGTACCTCAGCTAGTCCCTAGTTAGCTCAAGCAATGACCAAGGTTGCTAAATCTGTGTCAGACAGTATTGTCTTTTGTTGTACAGTTTGATTTGGGGTCTGGTGAAGCAGATCAGTATTGCAGTACAATTTATGAGGTGCCAAGTAATGTGTTAATATGGAATGAGAGTTAACCATCTATCATTGTTAACCTGTGGAGGAAGAGTGGGGAAGAGACTTTTGTCCACAATTACCCACCTTTCCACCTCCAAAGGCTCTGGAGTTAGATTCTGGAGATTTGCAGTTCCGAAACAAAACAAGCATTAAACTTCTGTAAATTACAATTTTCACAAATATTTCTTGAAATCTGTACTAGTCTCATAAATACTGTTTTAATAAAGTTTGAGAAATCTTGTGATAATGGAATCAACAAGATGGGGCAGAGCAATTACCTCATATTATCTATATTATTTTTTTTAAATTTGGAATAATAATGTAATGTTTTATTTTTACAGATGACTATGGATGAGAAATATGTGAACAGCATTTGGGATCTTCTGAAAAATGCAATCCAAGAGATTCAGCGTAAAAACAATAGTGGTCTCAGTTTTGAGGAGCTGTATAGAAATGCTTATACAATGGTGTTGCATAAACATGGTGAAAAACTCTACACTGGACTAAGAGAAGTGGTCACTGAGCATCTAATAAACAAGGTTTGTCCATTTGTGAATTAAAATACAAGTGTCATATGAAAGAATTCTGAACAGTTATTTAAATTATTGGAAATCTAACTTTGTTACATTACCTTGTGTTGCAGTTGTGTAGCTTCTCTCAAAAATGTTAGCATAGAGCTGACATCAAGCTCAAATGATTTCATGTTCCAGATGCTGTTTGTTGTAAGTTACTGATGGAAGGCAGACCATAGGAAGCACTTGAAAGTGTGTAACAGGAAACAATTTTTTTTTTTTAAGAATAACTGTTAAGAGCTGATAATTTTTTTAAAGGTTTGTGTCATTTTTGGTGACATTTTGTGACTTTCTTAGGCCAAATTTTCTCTTGTTTGCCAGTCAGTTTTTTCATCTGTGGAACAAATAAATACCAATGTAAGAACTTGTTTTCTATAGGCTAATGAACTAATTCACAAGTTAATGAGACAGTTGTGCTGGGATTATGCTCTTCAAAGAGGTGGTAGGCACTGTTCAAAAACAGCAGCTCAGCAATAGCAAAAGTCCTGAGTAGCTCACACTCTGCCGTGTCAGCCTTTGCAAAACCATGTAAGTCAGTCAAAATGACATGCAGAAACTTTCTGAAGATGTAGCATTTGAGAAAAAGGAATCTTCAGGTCTCGTGTTAAACCATGGAACCACTTATTTAGTCTTTGAAAAAGTTTAGAATTGATTAATAAATATGTAAGTGGAAAAAGTTAGAAGTCACTTTTTAGGACTCCAGATATTTTGTGGCAGTAGGATTCTAATACTGTGGGAGATGCTGCCTTACTCATGGTAACATCCATAGCAGAGAGGTATGTATCCACTTTCATCCCATATTTAATCCCATGTTTTGGCTGTGGGGTCAGGTGCAGTGTCGGATTTTTGTCTTGTTCTTACAAGATCTGAAAAGGAAAATCAGAGACCATGTGTCTTGGATGATTACTTCTGGTTGAATTAGAGAATGACTGGGAGATATATGGCTAAATAATTCAGGATGCTTGGGGACTTTTTTTGTGCATTCAAACTGGAGTTACTGCTGTGGCAGAGAAATGTGTTATTTCTTTTCTAAAATTTTAGTTTTGAAAGGTGTGGTTCGGACAAGTATAGTCTAAAACTGCTTTGAATCTGGGGCTTTTTTACTGTTTGCACCAGGGGAGACATTCTCTCTGAAGTGTCTAAATAATTTGCAGTTCTTTTCTATAATTGTAGCACATCTGTGGCTCTCAAAAACTTCTGGTTTCATTATGTGTGCATTCATAATCTGTACTATTCATATAAAATGTGGCAAACGGCT
Source organism: Rhabdornis inornatus (assembly GCA_013397075.1). Classification (NCBI taxonomy): domain Eukaryota; kingdom Metazoa; phylum Chordata; class Aves; order Passeriformes; family Rhabdornithidae; genus Rhabdornis; species Rhabdornis inornatus. The sequence goes on along the minus strand of VWZS01002380.1, from coordinate 866,307 downwards.
GAGGCTTTTTTTGCCTTGATCTTGTGTATGCCTATGCACTTAATAATTGTGGCACTAAACTTCTATTATTCCTAGGCCTTAGTTTATCCTGGTTTAATTTGATGGGTGTTTTTTATCTTTGTTCCTAGGTATTCTGCCACTTATCTTATTTCCTAGCTGTTTTGCATATTAAAAATTATGCATTTGCAGAATTAATTATTCGAAAGTGCTGATTGTGGCAGGCTGACAAAAGAGCAGAAGATTCTGAGTTTGTACTTTCAGTGCAGAGGCTGAGAGGACTGCATAGATAGCAGTGCAGAGAAATGCCTTTCTGACACAATGCTCTTGTATCTGGTGCTTTAAAAAATATCTTCTCTGATGACCAAATATTCTGATTTTTAATGTGATTAATCAAAATTGTATCCATGTGTGTGGGTGATAAATAGATGACCAAAGCTTTTTCAAATAAAAAGGTTAACTGAGTTTTAGTAGTTAATTGCTGTGGAGTTAAAAAGGCTAAGTTATTCTGATTATGCCAGCCTGTAAATTAAATAATCCAAGGAAAAAAGACTAAAAAAAAAGTGACTTACGCCAAAAATTTCTGAACAATAACAAAAACTTACAGAGGCTAAAAGCTACTGCTTGTTCCTTTTGAATGTTTGCTTACACACATTATGTTGAGGCATATATAGATGGAAGTGTGGAAAATAGTGCATTGTTTATCAAGAATAGGATCAGTTTTATAATGACATCTTATGTTTGTGCCATTAGTCCTTGTTGTAAGATAGATTAAAGAAAAAAAGTTTTGTTTTACCTCACATTTTGTCATAGAAATTTTAGCAAAATCTTTTATGTTTGCTGTCTCTTTCCAAGAGCACTTCTCTGGGAAATTTTAAGTAGCTAATGAACGATAAATACTCTCATCACAAGTCTTTGTAAATCTTCTATTCCGAGAATCAGTGGTGGATGCTAGAATTTAGAAGAGGGGGATTTTGCCAACTGAAATATTGTTCATTAAATTTTGTGATTTTTATAAAAATGGAAATGTTCACAGATTAATAGATTTTACTGAAGAGCTATACTCATTTCAGGGAGCACTGCTGAGGAGCCTACCCCAAATTTGCAATAATCATTCAGCCATAACTGTCATTTGTTGCCCACATCTCCAGGTTATCTTTTTAGAAAAAAACTGCATTCTTGTGGTATTCCAGTCATGCTGGTTAATTAAGAATAGATGAAGAGACTAGGTAGAGGCAGTGTATGTGTTCAGCTGTTTTTACAAATAGTTTTAAAGCTTGGAAAGCACAAGCCTTCATTTTTGGCGAGGCATGGTTAAGAACTGTATTTGTGATTTCTGCTAATTTAATTGCCAGGTGAAAGTTGTGCTTATACAGCATTTTAATTAGCAATCAAACACTAATGACAAAAGTATTGAACTTCTCAACAAGAAAACAGTACAGTGCAGTCTTGGCAGCTTAATTGTAAATAAAATAATAGGTACAAATATGATCAATACAAGGTGCATGCAAGCAAGTTATTAGTAAGACTGCTTGGTTTTAGACTTGCAGACCCCAGTGGTTTGCAGTTCTAAATCACCCTGTTCTGGCCGTGGGAGCCAGGTAGTCTGCATCACTGAGACAAGTCAGCTCTCTTGAACTTGTTTTTACTACAGGATAAGAACATGCTAAAACTTGTCTTTAGCTGTGTATTGGCACCATTATTTAAGTATGGTGCATGTAGAGCTATTTAAAAATACTGTTGAATTTTGAAAGTACTGAAACCTTTCACCTTAATTCAAGTATTTAATTCCTGTGCATCTGATACTTCACTAATTTCTCCCTTTCTTGCCCATTGTCAATCTTGTAGCTTGATGTGGACAGTCTTCCTTCATACTTCTCAAGCCTAGTATTACTACTTCACACAAATGTTAAGTGCTTTTAAAACACACAGAGCTTAGTTTACAGCTCTCTAAACCATTTCATGATAAGCAACATAATTTATGTTACAATAAAAAATTGAAGTTAAAAAGTTTGCAGGATAATATTTTTAATGTTCCTCTTATGCATAAGTCAGTGGGCCCAATGAGGTGCATCCCAGAGTCCTGAGGGGAATTGGCTGATGTATTTGACAAGCCACTCTCCGTGATATTTGAGAAGTCATGGCAGTCAGGTGAGGTTCCAGATGACTGGAAAAGAGGAAACTTTGTACTCATCTTTCAGAAGTGTAGAAAGGAAGACCTTGAGAACTACAACCTGTCAGCCTCACCTCTTTGTCTGGGAGGATCATGGAACAGATCCTCCTAGGAGCTGTGCTAAAAGTACATGGATGACAGGATTTGGGACAGCCAGCACAGTGGCCTTCTGTGAAGGAGTGACCACATCAGTGAACAAGGGAAGAGCTACACATGTCATTGCTCTGGACAATCTGTAAAGGTTTCAACATGGTCCCCCATAACCTTCTTCTGTCTAAATTGGAAAGAGTGGAGTTACACGGATGAGAAATTGATGGGGTGGTCACACCCATTGGTTGTGGTCAATGGCTCAGAGTCCCAATGGCCATCAGTGACAAGTGGTGCCCGTCAGGGGTCTGTCCAGTATTTCTGTCTGTCCTGCTGTTTCAGAGTAACAGTACAGGCAGGCATGTGAGAACACCTTTGGTCAGGAGGGCACAGAGCTGCCCATGGTGGCACTGTTCAGTGCAGAATGAATGCTGTGGGGTGCTGGTGCAGGTATAGGCTGAAAGAAGCGTCTCTGCTCTGGGACTTAGCGAGTTATGTCTGGGGTCCTTTTGCAAGCTTTAAAATTTGCCATCTTAGTGTTGCAGAGAAAAGAGAGAGATGAGAGTCATCTCCATCTCCAGAGTTTGAAATTATTTCCATAACATCAATGAAATAGGGAGGAATGATATGAGAAGTTGTGTAGGAGGCAAATTACCTGCTGAGCATTAGAGTGAGCCTGACTGGCAATGTATGAAGTGTTATCTGCCTTTCTATTTTCTTAATGATGTTTTCAGACGATCTTGAGCAAGTCTGCTGTTATATGGAGGGCAAAAGGAGGTGAGGGAATTGCTCGAAAGTACGTAACTGTTCAGAATCCCCAGTATTCTTCAGTGTTTCTTTTTTCCTTTTAGCAGTAGGATAGCAGCTGCAGGGATGAACATACATTTCTGGTAGTCAGTCCATTAAGCTACTTGGGACTCCTAAGATTTTAGAATAGTGTCTTTTAGACTACTTGGATTTTTCTAAAAGAAATTCTATAATAAAAGTTCGGAGAGCTTGAGGCCTTGGTTCAGAAGGTGCTATTCTGTACTGCTACTCCCCTCAGGAGGTTCTGGCTGTCCTTACAGTAGTGGAAATTACATAATTGAACTATTTGTGCTGCTGCATCAGGCCAGGCACTGTAAGATAGAAATAGTAGGCCATAAGTCTTTGTGTACACTTAATCAAGAGTTATTTAAAGGTATTGAAAGCTTGTGCCAACAAACTACTCTTACTGGGGGGAGGGTTCTGTATTCCCTGAAGACCTGTATCCAGTAGAAAATACAGTTATACACAAAATTTCATCCTTCTAACTATAACACCTTTCATATATTATGAAGTTGATAATTTATTTTCAAGTACTTCTGTATATGGGCAGTCCTATTTAAGCTGGCTTTCCCTGCAATTTACGTCCTAACTGCAAGTATTGTCACAGAAATCATCACAAGCTCAGCTAATTTAAAGTAGCATTCTACTGATAAAAATCTTTGAGATTTGAAATTTTCTAAGGCTTTGGCAGAGTAGCAGCTGTGTCTCTTTGTTTGAAGAGTGTGAGTATGCACATTTTTTTGCTTCAGATCATTTAATCTACTCAAGTGGTAGTGACTCTGACCAAAGTGGTAGCACCTTTGCATGGCTAAGATGTTTTGTGCATTATATCAGTTTCCCTGTCGTATTGATGAATTAATGGCCCATACAAGGAATGTCTTGAACACTTGTTAACTATAAAGTTGCTGTGAGTGATAATTTGCTTGGCAGTAGTTTGGTTGGCTTTTGTAGCAGCTGAAAGAATGGCTTTCCAAACCCCTCTGCAGTTTCAAATAAACCTAGAAGAATGTCATGGAGAAGCTTCACAGGGAAACCCTGAAGGTAGCTCTGTTGTACAGCACCCATTCCTGAATTTGAAGTCCATTTCCAGAAATTCACATGGCACACCATATGGAGCAGAGGCGCCACTATTGCAGAGTGTGCCAGTGTCTGCTTGGAAGGAAGTTGTCACTGCTGCCTGGTGGCAAGTATCCACCCTCTTTTGTGTGACCTGGCACTGGCTGGCCCAGCACCATCAGTGTGATGGATATGAGATGGGTGCAATTATAAGGGCACACTGTGTTGTTAAAGTAAAGGATATAATAAAATTGGTCAATAACCAGCCTTGGTTATCTGTGCTTATAATCTAATCATGCTTTGGTAAATTTTATCAGTGTGGATGAATAATGTTGATAATGTTTTTCCATACTGACCAAAGAATTGAAAGCAACTATGTCGTGTTTGTTACTCTTGTTCTGGGAGATTCTGCATACTCTTCACCAGTATCTGCAAGTATCTTTTGAAATTTTTAATGCATATGTATGTTTTGGCTAAAAACTACCTGGATTGGGTGACAACAGAACGAACATTTGGGAGACCAAAGGGTAAATGATGATCATGATCAGAAAGAATGAGACAGCTAAGTAGTGCTTATAACTGCATATTATGTTTTCCAAAAGCAAGGATAGGCCTTGCTCTGGTGCAGAGTAGGTGTTTGAAGATGTAAGGAAGCTTTGAACAACCTATGCATACCTATATTGCCTAGATGCAGTAACAGGGTGAATATTACTGGGATAAGTTTCCCCTCCTTTATCCTTCCCCTCTCCCTCTTTCTCTTCTTCCTCCTTCATCCCTCTGCTCCTTGAGACCGTCGTGTTGGATGATGTGCCACACTGTATCTCTGGTTTGCTTATCTGAGTTTGTGAGTGTGTATAGTAGTGTGGCAGACAGGATTGTTACCTTGGTTTGGCCTAATAACTTAATAAAACTGGAATGACAGGATGAAGCCTGTCAGGTGTGTTTTATTCCCGTTTGAATCTCTGTACTAAAATTTACGCTATCAGCCAAGTATCAGTGCAAATCAACATATGTGAACATTCTGTTTGGTTACAACAGAGGACAGAATATATTTTACATGTTATGTCAAAATTCAGTTCCCACAGTTTATTAACTCTGGAACTTTTTTGTTTTTTTACATTCCTACATGTTTCTCTTTGACATTAGTTTCAAGTTTGAGGACTGCAGTATATGTCTACTGGAAAAAAACAAAATATGAAACGGGATGGGAGTTTTTATTAGTAGGGAGAGTAGTGGCAAAGAGGCATACAGTCTGAAGTTGATGGAGCAGATTAACTTGCAAATTGCAAATACATTCATAAAAAACAAAGATGACTTCCTTTTTTCTATGAAGTCTTGTTGTTGGTATTAATCTAAGTCTGATCTTTACCAACCAATTGGTTCCTTTCAGAACAGTTGTTTGCTGTATCTTCATCCTGTCTCAGCTTGTCTCTCTAAATGTCATCATGGCCAATTTTCCACCTGTACTTGTTCCTGTTTGTAGCATTTACTGCTACTACCCAATATTCTAAAATTACTTGTGATAGTAAAATTACCAGCAATTGAAACACTATAACACAGGAAATGAAGGCTTTGAGGAGTTGTCAAAGGCTATTTTAACATTTGAGGTTTTAGGAATTCCTTTGAAATTTAAAATCCATGTTTATTTTGTTTCTCTTGTTTCTAGCATAATTTTTCTTACTTATTTTTCTACAGAAGGGAAATATGAGGTAGGGATAGTCGGCACCCTGGAAAAGCAAGAACCTGTTCATAAAATTCAGGTCCACAGAGGAGCAAGAATTCTTGTGCTGAAGCTAAGTTTAAGATTTAAATGCTGCTGGAGAAACTGACCTGAGTTTATGTCAATATATCTTTTTTTTTTTTTTTACTTCAGGTGCGAGAAGATGTGTTAAACTCCTTGAATAACAACTTTCTACAAACACTAAACCAAGCGTGGAATGATCATCAGACAGCAATGGTGATGATTAGAGACATTCTGATGTATATGGTGGGTATTCTGCTATTTCATACATTTAACAGTGTAGTAAATTGTCCTCTTACTAGTCTTTTTCCAAAGATGCTCTCTGTCCCTTGTTTTGAGTTTTCTGTGTGCATGCAAGACTGCTGCAGGTGTTTGACAAACTGTAATTGGTTTCATGTTTTAGGTTATCTCATTATCACTTGAAAAATTGATCTAAAAAATAGTTGAACTTTGCAGTTCTTAAAAAATAAGCTAGTCAGACCCATTCTGGCAGATTTTAGATGTTAGTTCAGCTAGTAGTGTTTTCTTACTGTGGAAAACACTATGGTGTAAAGCCTCCTGAAACTTCCAGTGTTGTCGTTCTTCAAGCTTTAGGATTTAAAGAGGGTAATTTTGCTTCGGTACAAGGTGTGTCCTTGGATATTAAATTCTAGTTGGATCCTTCGCTGCTCATGAAGAACTCGTGTAGAAGATTAAGCAGTGTACACGGAATATGGTTTTTGGTTGCATGCTTGCCATTTCTTACCTATATCCAATAGAAAAGACTTTTTTTTTTAAGAGAGAGGGCCTGAAGTTTGTGGCTGGATTGTGTTATGTTTTAGGTAGCTGGTAAGTATTAAAATTCCCATAATATTGAGGCTGTTCTAGGATGCAGGAGAGTATTTTTGCTTAGCTTCTAGACAAAGGTTTTGACTTCAAAAGGAAGTGTTGATGTGCTGTGTCTTTTGTGTAAATTCATTCTGTGACATTGACCACATTTGTATTAGCTGCAAAGTCCTCTTTGGTCAATAAGCTACTACAAGTTAAAGAATTTGGAGTAATTACAGAATCACAAACAATTCTTTTTAATGGATTTACTGGCCTTCATGTTGGAGGAGTTGCTTGATTTCAGTAGGAAGAAGACCACATATCAAAAAATAGAGCGCTGGATAGGATGCCATCAATGACACTGAATTATTTGTGTATCTTACTGTGCCAAAAGGAAGATGGACAGATTGTTTTGAAGATGTACTGTCTTTGTTGTGAAAGATCCTGGGCTCCCTAAACTGTGAGGGACAAGTACAAAGCAATTGCTACTAGCTGCATCTAGGCATATTCAAGAATAGTTGATGATTAGGTTAATCTACCAAAGGTAGTGGTGAATTTTCAGAAAGGTTAGAAGATGGAATCCAGAGCTTTCTAGGGGAGCAGCTGTTGTGTTTTAGCCAAATATTATGTATTATTTCAGCACAGGAGGTGCTGGATGGTCCACAGTAATGGAAAATGCAATGTTACCTGCTGCTCCTAAAATCAGTACATTTCTGGTCTTTCAAACAGGCAGAGAAAACTGGCTTATAAGCTTTCCTTTTTGTAGTGGCTTGGCCAGTATATTAAAGGCCAGAACCTTTTCTCTTTGAGGAAGGGTTGCCTGCTTCAGTTACCACTCCTGAGGGAACGGGAGAGCTGTTTCCTGAGTAATTTTGGAATCAGAAGAGCAATGCCTTGACTTTGTTTTGAAGCTTGAGAGTGCTGTTCAAACATCCAGCCAGCCTTCTCTTTTCCACCAAGATTCCAGGAGAAGGAAATCCGCAGCATTCTTTCCAAGTGTAAATTGAACTTCATCTCGGCTGTCTTTTAGATTCAGAACAGAATAATAAATAAGCTTGAATGCCTCTGGACTATGTAGCCTTCTGTGTGCTGTTTGACAGTTCCTAATTATTTCAAGTGGGTGTTCAGTTGAGCCCTCTGCTTGACTAATTTTTTGACTCCCACAGGGTTTTTTTTTCCCTTGTACCACAGAAACAGAAAAAAAAAATCCACAATAATATATGTTTATAGTATAACAGTAAAAACAGAAAAAAAAATTCTTTCAAAATGCTTATATAAACCTGGGGACAAGGATGTTTGTTTATTAAATCTCTGTAATGTAATAAGGGGTTTATAGTTATAATTTAAATTTTTATTAGTTTGGACTGTCTAGTGTGAAGGCCTAATACAGTGGGCAGGCGCCTTCCTTTGACTTGGAGGGACATAAGACAAATCATCAATAATGCATGTTTTGATTACAAATTGAAGAATAGGCAATGATTTAAAACAGGACTACTTTGAAAGATTTGCAGTTTCACCTTTGTCACTGGGATGTCCTCCTGAGTTAGACATAATTTTCTTCATTCACAGAAGGCTAAGAGTAAAAAACTTCCAGTCTTAAACATGTGTTCCTTCAAAAAGTTTGAAAAAGCTGCCAGTACTACAGAATTATAAAGCACCTTTGAAAGATCAGACCTGACTGGTTTTCAAAGAAACCATTTTCAAGAGTTTTATAAAATAAGGAATGATTTGTCCTTACTTTCTGATGTTGAGTCTGAATGACATGTAGATTTATAATGATATGCTTATGTCAGAAATAATTTATACATTTTTATTCAAGGAAGTCTGATATAGCTGACATTAAAAATACTTTATCTAAAAAAAAGCACCAAACATTGTATAACCTGAGTCACCTGAGTCACCAGGCGTTGTAAATTAATATGCTTGTGTTCTACCAGGAGAAGTATCTGCAATTATCATACGTTTGTAAGTAAAGCATGACCCAATCCTTCTCTTGTTTTGTAGGCCATCTCAATTACACATCAATTTCAGGAAATGTACCCATTGCCCAACAGGCCACACTGTGACATCAGTGAAAGTACCCTTGTAAATTCTGGTCTTACTCTCTTGAATTCCTGCTTCAGCCTAGTAATTTTAAATCTTAAACATCTTAAACTAAATTTTATCTGTTTTAGTGCCACGTTTGTTTTCCAGCTTTGTTTCACCCATTGGCTGCCATATGATTTAAGTCAAAACAAGCACCTTTGCAAGCCACCTTAATTTCTTTCCTCTGTTTAATTTTGCCATTTTAAAAATAAAAATCTATACAAATATATATTTTTTTTAGAAAGGCATGTGTTTTGTACAGTGGGGTTTGTGCATTGTGGTGCTTAATCACTATAACACTTGCTGTTTGAGGTGGCAGGATTTCATTATTCATGCAGAACGTCCTCCACAAAACGTTCTCAAGTTTTCCTTATAGTTATGTGTTTTGAAATGTATATTACCTTGTGTCTTGTAAAAGTCTGTTGCTTTCAATTCTGTTACAGGTGTAGTGTGAGGTTTTTGCAACCTTTTGCACTTATTGTGCAAGATTTGTCTTGATTATTTTGAAACATTCCAGGTTCCCTGACTGCATTTCAAGTTTACATAGTTCCACTGGATTTTGTAGGATATAGCACGAGCTCTCTTCCTTTTTACATGTTTAGGCTGCAGTGATTGGTGCCAGAGTAGATGTAATACACTCTGTAAATTCTGGCACTGTCTGTGACAAGCAGTGAGGCCCTGGAGCAGTAAAGTCATGTGCTAAGCAGCATCTTTGCTGAGTCAAGTCAAGTACTAAGACAGGTTGAAGTAGTGAAGCACATTTGGGCATATCTGAAATTCAGCCTCACAGTGGCAGTGCAGGTAAACATACCTACAGTGGGCTTTATTTAGCTGCTGTATGGAATGGGAGCAATGGAGGTGGAATTGTTTGGGCTTTTCATCAAGCAGCATGAGTGTGTATTCTTAGAACGTCAAATGGAAACTGGGTTTAACTAGGTTCTGTGGTGTCTCTTCTTTACTACTTGTGCTTACTAAATTAAAGCAATTTCAGGTATGCAAGTGCAGCAGTCACATCCCTGGCTGCATTACAGGCCTCTGGGTAGTGCCAGCTACACACTGTCAGAAGTGAACAATTGCTCCTGCAAATACAGCTGTGGACTTTTCAGAGGGCAGAGCATTCCCTTCTCATCTGTGCTGTGCACAAAGCTAGTGTCTTTTTTTAGGCCAGCACTGACACGTTGGATACATGAGTTTTGACAAATGACTCTCATTGTCCATGGCTTACACACAAGGTAATGGGAAGAAATGTTGTTTTTATTTCCAGAGCTAGGATCAAAGACACTTACTGTATACACAAGGGTGTCTGAAGGCTGCTGCATCATCCAGGTAGTGCATCCATCCAGAGCTGGGTAAAATGTGGCTACTGGTACCTTACAGTAGGTGACTTCAGTTCAGAATTAGTCTGCAGCATAAACAGGATTGTAATTCATGAATAATTGCTGTCTGAAACTCCATCCTTGTCTCCTGGAAGTTACTCTTACCTTTAAGCACCCACTGCTTCTCCCTGTGGGAAGGGATTTCTAGATGTTCAGTAGTGTGTAGCCTTGTCCGTCAGACCTGTTCCCAAATGGGGCTCTCTGTGATTTTCTTTTTTAGACTGGGAGAGCTTCCAGCAAATGTGGTCTGTTACCAAGGGTGGGCAAATCAGCGGGATCAGAAATGTTAATGTTGCTGCTCTGGTTTAGGTATTGTAGAGAGGTCTGGCTTACTACAGAGGCTGCTGATAAACTGAGAGGAGTTATTCTTTCACAATGGCAGTGTTCAGCACTGCCACAGCAGAAGCTATGCAGATGAGTCATGGCCATGGCTTTAATCCTTTTAGATACCCTGCTGCCTGTGCTTCAGAGGCCTGAATATTTTTTTTAAATCATAATTATATTCTTTTCTCTTCAAGTTATATAGTATTGAACACTACATTTTAATTTGCTCTTTTATCTCTTTGAAAATATATTTTAAGCTTGTCTTACTTCATAATTGCATTTACTTCTGTTCTTGATGCATGTGAATAAGGAAGTGAAATAAACAGCCCTGTTTCTAAAAAACAGAAAAACAAAAGTAACCTATTCCAAAGACTTAGCCCACCACATGTCACTGAACTGACTTCATGAGAGCAATTAGTAAATGTTGTGCTTTGAGACAGCTGAGCTTGCTTCAGGAGCAACAGAGCAGGCATATCTGATACGTTCCCATCTTGTTTATTCATTTAAATTAAGAGCTGCCTGTCTGAAGGCAGAGAGTGGGAAATCACACATTAATTGCTGAACCCATTAATTGCTTTCCTCTGGTCGCCAAGTGGCAATCTGGCATATCATTAGTATAGGAATAATTTTGCCGTGTGAATACAGGTGCTAAGTGGTGGGCTGTTTGTTCCTTCTTGTTTTTTGAAATTGTGGAATTTATGTAAACTTGCAATTTTGGAATATTTTCTCAGTAGTCTGAAGCGTAACACTTGTTCTTTTAATGGTTTCATTTTCCAGGTGTTTGGGTAGCTTTACTCTTTAATTCTGCGTGTGATAAAGCACTTAAGATAGTGATGGAACCCGTGGAGGAGCTAATCTTTATACTCAATTTCATAAATTGACTATAATCCTTTATAGAATTTGATTATTTTTGAGTGTTATTGTTTTGTTATAGCTATATACGTTCTTAGAAAACTTTATCCCAGCCAGATTTGTGAGTGGGTATAAAACTCATAGCTTTTTCTAGTGTCATTGTCATGATGTTTAAATGGTAGCAAAGCAGTATTTTTAGTGATTGCTCAAACTGTGATATTAGAGGAGTGGATTATGCCCTGACAGAAATTAACAAAAATAATGATTGCTTATCTCAGAAAGGGGTTGTAAAAACTCCTGGGTTTTTATTCTTAATATTGTTTTAAGTGGTCTGACCCAGTAGTGGTTATTAATCAAACACATGCATTTTCTGTCCACTAGTGACTTTATTAGTAGCTTTCTTTTTTTTCAGAGTTAAGTTGGGAGAGAGGAATAGGAAAGGAGAGACAAATTTTGGAGCATTTCTTAGGGTAGCAGTAAGAGACTCAGGGTCTGCTTAAGCACTCTCAGTCAATTCTGTGTGATGGGTTTTGGGCTATGCAGTCTTTAAATGCTGATCTGAGGATCAGCGTTGGTTTTTAAAGGTGGGTAGATAAAAAATGTGTTGTTGAGGAGCTTGATCCTTCCCATAGACAGAGTATATAGGGAGATAGAATTTAAACATACATGGAAATTTAAAAAATATATTCTTCTCTTCCTCTTCTTTTTTGGGGGGAGATGGTGTACGGGTGAGATTATAATGAAACATAACAAGGTTTTGAAATACTGCTCAAGTTGAATGAAAGTGAATTTGGAGAGGGTGGAGGGAAGGATGTCTGCAGAAGTCTTATGTACAGTTTTGCAGTACTAATCCATAAAGATTTTTATTGTAACTCTTTTTGTTCTGGCTCTATATTTGCTGTTCTTTATCTAATGCTGCTATTTCAGGAAATTTCGCTGGCTGAATATTTTTTGCCTAAAAGGAGTGGTAGGAGGATGCATGGAGGGGAAGGGGAAGTTAAATAATTTTTCTTAAAGATCAGAAAGAGATTAAAGGGTTTTAGTAGGTAAGTAAAACCTGTTGCAAATAGTGCAATGGATTTAGTCAGTAGTTGAAGACTGTTCTGCACCCAGACTAATAAAAAGTGGGAAGGCTGTAGATGTGTTCTGGCATGCTTTAATCATAAATGCTGTGCTTATACTCCTAAGCCAAGTAGAACTTCCAGTGTAAATGGGACTGATTTTGAATTTTGGAGGATATACATAATTTCTTTCTATTGAGAGAAAAGATACATTTGTCATATTTCCACTATAGAGAAGTAATCAATCTGTTGTATTTTTGAATAGCATCGATGCAGTGAACTCACAGTTTTATTGCTGTTTATGCCCTTGTTGTAGGACCGAGTGTATGTGCAACAAAACAATGTGGAGAATGTCTACAACTTGGGCCTGATAATTTTTCGAGATCAAGTTGTACGTTATGGCTGCATCAGGGATCACCTGAGGCAAACTCTGCTGGATATGATTGCAAGAGAGAGGAAAGGAGAAGTTGTAGACAGGTAAGATGTTTGTAAGTGAGGTCTTTTGTTGTAAATAATAGCTGTCAGTTTTTAAAGAGTGACTCAAGAACACACACAAATAATTTAAGACCACATTTGTGATCACAACTAAAATTTCTTCGTATTCTGAAGTAACATACTTCTTTGTGTATTATATTTTAGCAAAATGGTTGTTAATATATTTTTAAATATTTATGTTGCTGCTCTGCCTGCATTTTTGTGACTTAGATTGCCCGACATGCAATTCAAGAAAAGAAAGACTCCCCAGCTACAGCTGTGTATTGTCCCCTACTGCCAGAAAGTGGAATCCTTTTCTAGATGCAGTTCTTTTGTTTCCATTAACTTGCTGATACATTTGAATTTTGGTGGCGTTTATTTTGTGTTCAGTTGGGATTTTTTCATTTTTTTTAGATTTTTGTCGTTGGTTTTTTTTTAAACAGCCAGCCATCCCTAAACCTCAAACTTTGCATAGCTACTTCCACATGTGCAGTTGTTTTGAAATTGCAGTTGGTCGGTTCTGACGTATGTGTGCAGTTTTCTTTGAAGTAGTATTTTGGGTTAATTTCTTAATATATATTCTTCATCATTTTTATGACTTAGTAGAACATGAGACATGTGTCCCTGTCATTGCATTTAAAATACTTAATAAACATTGTCAGCTCTTTAGTTTTGAACAAAACCAAACAACCTTGCTCGTGTAGTGTTCTTGAAAATGTCATATACCGACCAAGTTAGAATGGACTTTCTATTACTACATTTTATTAAAGTTAATACTGTGTTATGAGTTGTTATTCTGCTCTGTCTTACAAGCACATAGATTTCTCAAGTTGTTAACAACTTACTTTTTGGCAGAGGCGCAATAAGAAATGCTTGCCAGATGTTAATGATTCTAGGTCTTGAAGGAAGGTCAGTCTATGAAGAAGACTTCGAGGCTCCATTTTTGGAGATGTCTGCAGAATTTTTTCAGGTACAGCAATATTCTAATATCATATTTGGAATGTTGTTATAGCTCTCTGGAACTGTCAGATTTGGTGGTACTTTACATACTTGTTGCTTTATTGATGAGGATGTCCATCTCCATTAAATGAAATAAGAAAAATAGTCACGAACTTTGAAGGAAAAAGTAATACAGATATTACAGAATTAGCATAATTGGAATGTAGTTTTGAGCTATGGGTGCCAATGACATGTATAGTAATCATCATGCTAATCTTGTGCCTGCTTTAGGTTATTTCATGTAACTTAGTCTACATCTGCTTTGCCCCCACAGTCATTTTGAAGTGCCGGTAGGGTGAAAAGGTCCAAACTGTTTCAGGCTTGGAAACCTGTAATACTGCTTTTGAGGAAACTTTGTTTCCTTCATAGCTTCCACATTTGTGAGTTATTTTTTGTAATAAAGTAAACCAAGTCAAGGAACTAAGCGTATCCAAATGGCTCTCCAGTTGTTGATCAGCCACCAAATGATACATTCCAAGTATTTTGTGAGGGGTTTTTTTGTGAGATAATTGGAGACAGAAAGCCAGTTAAGCGCTTGTTGAGTGAAATCATGATCTTCTATTGCTGGAAATTGATAGAGATTTTAAAATCATGTTAAAAAGTAGCTAGATAAGGTCATTTATGGGTCTCCTATTTCTTATGTAGGATCAGTTGTCATATGCTCTGATCTCCTAACTTCCTTGAAAAGCAGAAGCATATGTTGCACAGCCATTTAAATGTCACTGTGTTCTGTTTTTCATTGGTGCTTATATAAAATTAAGAAAAATAATTACTTTCATTTAAGTTCTATTACTTAGCTCTGTGTGAAAAGTAAGACAGTTTTTTCCAGAAACTGCTGACCAGTATGAATAAAAACAGTTTGACATGAAATAATGTGCTCAGCATTGTCACTTACGAGAATGAGAACTACCACAAACTGCTATTTGGAAGGAATTTTTGATCCTTCCCTTTCCCCATCTTTGTTTTCTTTGAACCTGTGGCTAAAACTCTAGTTGATTACTGGAAACTAAGTTGGCTTGTGTTGTTTTAGTATGAAAAATACCTTGTTTATATTGCAGGTACCCCCTTATGTAACACATTTAGTATAATAGAACCTTTATTTTGTGTTAAATGTGTCTGTGAATCTTGGATGTGTTGGACATGCTGTGTTTGATTTGAATTTACCTATAAATGCTGATCTGACACATTTTCTTTTTACCCTTTACAAAAAAGTCTAAAGTATTAATTTGTGTTAATCACAGATGGAAAGTCAGAAGTTTTTAGCTGAAAACAGTGCTTCTGTGTATATAAAGAAAGTAGAAGCTAGAATTAATGAAGAAATAGAGCGGGTGATGCATTGTCTGGATAAATCAACGGAAGAACCCATTGTGAAAGTTGTTGAGAGGGAGCTTATTTCCAAGCATATGAAAACTATAGTGGAAATGGAGAACTCTGGGCTGGTTCATATGCTGAAAAATGGGAAGACAGAAGGTAAGACTGCATCATTTGTGAGACACAAATGCTTCTGATACTGCTTATTGTTTTTAAACATGGGATAAATCACGCTTAACATTTGTGTTCCTGTCTAATTGTGGAAACATTTAGTGACTGTTTCAAAAACATCTGAGAATATTCAGTGATTATTAGATGGCTCTTAAACCAGAGCCTATACACTTAACTTGTTTCTGTTTAGCACCAGATACAGGTAGTTTTGTGGTAAACCAAGTGTCTCAGAAGAAAAGTACAAATCTGTTGTAGTGGTTTTCATCACCAGTTGACCATGAGCCATTTTATTACTTCCATTCTTCTAATATGTATTTGCGAAAATGCATCACATTTCTTTGGCCCACAGGCAGTTATTAAAGAGTACTTGTGTAAAAGACTTAAACAGAAGCATTGCAGGATCAATTCTTTGGGAGAGAGCAGAAAGGAGTTGTCCGTTTCTAAAGGATAAGAAGCAGCTTATTGAAGTGGTTGAAACAGAAGGGCTTGGCTTGATTTGCTTCTCCCTAATAGAGGTTAATGTGGGACAGAGTGACTGAATGAAAGTTATTATGGAAATAGAACCTAAGTTTCTAAAGCAGCATAATGAAGAGAGGGATTGCAGTATCTATATTTAGAAATCAGTGCTCACTCTAAAGCCACGAGAATGGGGAACAGCCTTGCTGCTTAGATTAATGGCCTTTGTTCATTAAAGCAGCTTCACAGTTACTTGGTGGTAGTCAGAGCGCAAAGTGAGCACGTTTCGTAGCTGTAAAAAAGAATTACTGTGTTGAAAATGAAAGTGATGATACTCTACTTAACACTTTCTTCAATATCCAGTTTAGATACCCTTCAGGCTGAGAGTGCAAGGATATTGAAGGTATTCATAAAATACAGGAATCTTTCAACTTTTATAGGCCTTGGTTTGATTCAGTTAACTACTACAGCAGAAATGCTGCTTTGTGAAGATGAGATTTTTCATAAAGGTACAAGGATGGATTGTTCTTTTGGAAAGCAATGTTTCCTAAGTGGCCTAAGCCACTTCTCATTATTTTAGGTGGATGAAATGTAGTAGTGTAAAAGTGTGTGACTGGCTTTAAGACAAATGTAAATTAAATTCTAAATTTTTACCAGTTTTTTCTTTTAATACAGAAACAAGCATATCATTAGTGTTGTCTTGTTTGGTTTACCTTACTTTCAAAAAAAAAAAACAAAACAAGAAACAAAAACGTTTGGTGAAGTCCTTGATTTTGGGAATGATAATCTTGGAAGCTACCTTCTTAAATACCCCTGGAAAGCATAATCTTGCTGAAGGTCTAATAGGTTCCCTATCCTGTAGCATTAGCATCATCTTCTGCGGGCCTGGAGGTCAGCAATGACAGGTTCCCTGCTACAGACAACCTAGAATAATTGAATACAGGTGCTGCAGTCAGCATCTTGTCAGGGCTAAAGGAAAGAGGAGATCAGAAGAATCTGATGCCTGAGCTGTTGCAGGATGCTTTCTGTGGCTCAGGTGGCTGAACTTGAACTGTCAGCTTTAGCTCCGAGATGAATGAGTTACAGGAGTGTAACACACAGAGGTGTCCTGCATAATCTCTCATTCTTGCTTGCAGACCTTGCTTGCATGTACAAGTTATTCAGTCGTGTGCCAAATGGTCTGAAGACGATGTGTGAGTGCATGAGCTCATACCTGAGAGAGCAAGGCAAAGCACTGGTTTCTGAAGAGGGAGAAGGAAAGAATCCAGTTGACTACATTCAGGTAGTTAAATACCTCCTTTTCTTTGCTGCATTCCCCACATTAGCAATTCACTACATACACACTTTATAAGGTATACCTTAGTATTGATTCAAAAGGGGTTGTTATTAATAAGCTAAATTTATAAATGTTTTTTAATGTACATTCTCTGAATATCCAGGCGTTTAGAATTCTTACTTAAGTTGGTTGAAAAGTACATACTAAGATTTTGTGCTTTTAGTAGTTGCTTTTAATAAACAACTTATTCAGCTTAATTATCTAACTGCTGGGAACTTCTTGGATTTCCCTAAATGCTGTGTCTCCAGAGTGAGTTGTATGTCTCCTGACAAATAGCTTTATAGTGTCCACTTCATTTAATTTTCTGTAACATTAGCTATCAGTGTTGATTGAGGCAAAAATCACATAGCCGTATTTCATGGCAAGCTTAGCTGTGACTGAGGTGAATGTGTTTATCAGTCATAACAAATTACTCATTCCATTCTCTGTCTCCCTAAGAAACAGAACAGTTCTTAAATGTTAAAAGATGTGAGTGTTCTTTCTTGTTCTCTCTCTCAGTAAGTGATGTGTACCATCAATTTATCAAGATCACAAAATATGCTTCAGAACTATTTGTCATTTTTGTCTTCCATTGTCTCTGAGAAGAGGGTTTGAAATTTGCGTGTAAAACCTTTAGAGTTCATTGAACCTTAAAGCTGTGTTTCTATAGCTGGAAGATGTTTTATATTTGATGTGAAAGTGTGTATTCATTAAACATTGTTTGAGGTTTTTTAAAATGTGTGGCTCAAGTCCTTGTGTCTTTTCTTCTTGAGAAGCATTTAATGTATGTCTTTCAATCTCTGCTGTTTTGTTTGAAAACAATAACTGTCCTAGAAGTGGTTACTATTTGAAGAAGCCATTTGAGTATAAAAACATTTTTGATTGGATTATTAATTTTCTGGCAATGCTGAAGCAAACTTCTTCTTACCAGGCTTAAACAAGAATCACCTCTTCAAGGGCTGGTAAAAGGAGGAGGGAATGCCCTTGAAAAATTATGAGAGTCCTTAATCATTAAACATAATATTTGTNAAATTATGTGGAAAATAAGTGTCTGAATTACTTTGAAGTAATTTTCACTCCTGATGGCCTAAAGAGGTATCATAAAAAATTTAGCTGAGAAGGATAGATCTAAAAACTTAATTATAAAGATAGTATCAAGGTTTCCTGTTACAGAGGTGAAAAGCAAGGAGGCTGAGGAAAAATTGCCCATGTGCTTTGACAGAGCTCAGACCCTCAGTATGGACCCCAGCATCTCATGAAGATGTCCTAGGGCAGGGATTGACATTTGATTACTGACAATCCCCCAGAAAGGTTTATCCGCCACTTCCACTGAGGGAATGGAGCAGAGAGGAATATCTATGAATTGAGAAACCACCTTGCTCTTTTCATCTCAGCCATGTCCATGTTAATCTGTCAAGGACAACAGCACTAAGGAGACAGACATGGAAGCTGCATTAAACCACCAGTTAAAAAACTGCATCATAGCTCAGCACTGCTTCCACAACATGACATCACCCTGAGCATAATTGGTGAGGTGATTGCAAAAGCATTGCCAGGGGATTAGATTTAAAACTTTGTATAATAGTTTGAAGGGATGTTGAAATGCTTTTGTAATTCAAGGTACTAACAGTTTCTCCTGCTTAACACCAGGTTGTTCAGATGGTGTACTCCTGGAGGGGAGACATGAGCTAACCTTGGTAAACAGAGAGATAGTGGGATTTACTTTGAATTTAAAATTTCTAATACGCATTAATTAGCCTGTCTAAAGATCATTCCTTTGAGTGAGATGGTGAGTTCCTAAGAAACATTACTACTTCTTTGAGTAATTCTTGAATGGCTTCTTTAAGTAACCGCATATGAACAATTTCTTAAACTTGAAAACATAAATAGCATCTAACTTGTAGAGTTTTTGCAGGCAGTGGTTGTCCATGACAAATCTAACTCTCAAGTGAAATTTTCTCCCCCTGCCTGCCAAATGCTTTCTCAGTTAAAACCTGTATGTATCATATATACTTAGCAAGGTGCTCAGCTGATTTTAAGATGCTTCCCACTTCGGTGTCAGTTGCATTAACCTTGGGTGAAGATGGTGCAAACTCTAAAAATGATACGGAGAGTTCGATGGTTTAGTTCAGAGGAAGTGGTTCAGTTCACTGAATGCTTGTATCTAAATTTCACATGCTCCCAGTGACTCCTAATGATCAGCAAGAAATACATGACTGAATAATGCAGAACATGTCCCTGGATTAAATTACAGGGAAGCACAAATGCTGACAAGTTTAGGCGTGTTGTTGCAGTACGTTTTCTCCTCAGACTTGTTCAGTAGCTCTAGGGATGCACTTAATGGTTGCTTAGCCTCAGTTTTCCCATATGCTGTGTTTATGATACTGTCTTTGTCCATGTTGTTTGAAATAGAAAAGGCTTAATGAGTGCAA
The DNA here is from genome assembly GCA_013397075.1 of Rhabdornis inornatus. Classification (NCBI taxonomy): domain Eukaryota; kingdom Metazoa; phylum Chordata; class Aves; order Passeriformes; family Rhabdornithidae; genus Rhabdornis; species Rhabdornis inornatus. Next base: position 846,783 of record VWZS01002380.1, on the reverse strand, counting down.
CAAATACCTGCCTCCTTTAAGTTGCTGATTCAAAAATACAGGAAATCAATCTGTTTGACAGGCTGTTTCAAAAGCTTTCTTAGTCTGAAAAGTGTATTACAACAAACTGCACTAGTGTTGACACTAATATTTTAGCCAGTTTATGTGAAAATTGCTTCTATAAGAGATTCATGGCAACAATAGAAATTTAGAAATGGAAATGAAATTTCAGATACTTTCTAACAACTCTGAACAGAGAGCGTTGCAGAACCTCTGACTGTAGATCTGGTCTTCTGTATTGGTTTCCTCTATTATTATTGTTTCCCAGCTTACAACTTCACATCAGTGAAAATGGGTTTGCTTTCTTTTCATTTTTGAAAGGGTTTGCTGGACTTGAAGAGTAGGTTTGATCGCTTCCTTCAAGAATCTTTCAATAACGATCGGCTCTTCAAGCAGACAATTGCGGGTGACTTCGAGTACTTCCTCAACCTCAACTCCAGGTCTCCAGAGTACCTCTCATTATTTATTGATGATAAGCTGAAAAAGGGAGTCAAGGGGGTAAGTATAAATAAACTCAAAATACCATGCTTTTTGCTCTGTAAATTTTGATGGAATTAAACTAAGCTACTTCTCTAAGAATTATTTTTATATTAAGAGAAATGACAATTTTACCTTAAAGGTGTACATAACACATCTGAGCTCATAACACTTTAGATCTAAACTTAGAGAAAAATCAGGTGACAGGAGATCTGTGTGGCTTGTCACCTACCTCTGAAGCAGCACACCTTAACTACTTACAGCAGGTACTGCCTCAAAAAACAATTAGGTTGTGGTAGATTCTGTAGCTCCCTTCTTCTGAAACCTTCAGGCAGTATCATTTCTTAAGTATATTTATAGTTTGGCAGCTATTCTCATTATCTGATAATTTCTTTTGAAAATTAATTTGGTTAGAAAAAAGGGGTTGTCTTTGCTGTTTTTTACTGTTTTTACATACCAGAGAACTATTACCATTACTGTCTTTTCATTCTAAGTACATCTGTTGCTTTCAGTCTTAGCTTCTTTCATGAAATTTTCTGAGGTACAGAATGCAGAACTGGACAGGATGGTTCAGCTGAGGCTTCAGTTACTCTAAGTAAAATTTAGTATTAGAGCATACAACTTATGCTTTGAGAATCAAATAGTAAATTCTGCTTTTTTATGAAACAAATAATCATTTTATTCATGTGGCACTAGACAGGCTTTGCAAAACATGTCTTAACAGTTAAAAGGTTTCATTCCAAACTAACTTTTTTACTCCTAATGCTGATTTCCCTCATGTTCTTTTAAACCTACCCAGGAACTTTCACTGTATTTGTCAAGGCATTCTACCCATTCATTGTTTCCCTTCTCCCTTGCTCTTGCCTTTCCCTTCATTTTAGATCTATTTCTTACTCCACTTTATTGAGTTAGTGCACTGTTCTTTTGGCTGTCAGTCATATGTTGGACCAGTTTTGTTGGCTACTGTTAGACCATCTGCTGCTGTGAATTACTTTAAGTACTTAGGTTGTGTAAGACACTTGTGCTGGAAGATTAAAACCAGCAAAATATTTCTTTTACAGCTTACAGAACAAGAAGTAGAAACTATATTGGATAAAGCAATGGTTTTATTCAGGTTTATGCAAGAGAAAGATGTTTTTGAACGCTATTACAAGCAGCACTTGGCAAGAAGACTTCTCACAAATAAGAGTGTTTCAGATGACTCTGAGAAAAATATGATCTCCAAATTAAAGGTAAGACAGTACTTGCATACTTTTTAGGGGTTTTTCTTTCTTTTTTGTTTTTCATAAATATGATTTCTTCTATTTTTACATGAGACGTGTAAGTAGTGTTCCTCTTGATCACTGCTAAATACAAAGTTGATTTTGAAAGCCCCAACAGAAAATGCAAAAGGCTTCTCGAATATTTTTGTGGGAATAAAAGGAAAGAACTACTGAAAAGCCGCTATGATGGGAGTGCAATCTAGAAAACCTTCTTTTTCTAAATTTTTAAATAATAGGACAACTGCAGTGACTGAATTTGAAGACTGTGTTTTTTCCTAGATTTTCTATTATTCATGGTACAATTCTGTTACTGCTTGTGTTGTTGTTTTTTAATTGCTTCCATCAGCAGGCTGGTGATAATGTTCAATTTCTTTTTGTTTAAGTGGTTTGAAAAAAAAAAAAATCTTCATATCAGTCTCTAGAAACACAGTTTCCTTAGCTGATTAAGTACTGGTGAAATAGACCAAGAGATGGAGAAGGTAAAGCCTAGAGCTGAACAGACCTTAAAGTTCTATTGCAGCTTCTTCTCAAGTGGTATGATAAATGATGAGAGCACTTCTGAAGCAGAGGGTTCCTAAAATGAAACTGCACTGATCCTTATTTTTGACCTTCTTACTCTATCAGTGAGCAAAGCCTGTTTGTGTCAGATTTCTCCAAATTTCTCAGTATTAATTCCTTCTCAATTACCTCTCCACCAATTTTAGCCTGGTGGTTCAGAAGGCACAGGGCACACATGGATTTGCAAGATGAATCAGTGCACATTGAGTGCCTTTTTTTCTCACAGAACTGCAGAGTGGTCAAGATGCTGAAGCTAACACGCTTCCTTTCCCGTGTATTCACAGTATGGGTCAGAAATGAGCACACAGTCCTGCGTGTGCACATGTGTGTGTGTGCAGATGTTCCTCATTCTCACGAGGCCTAGCATCTTGCTGGGTAATGTGCAGTCAGCCTTCAAAATAAAGCACTCCTAGGACAACAGGAGTTTACTTGTGATGCCAGTAGGGTTCATTTCCCTTTACAGAATTGTGCTAAAAGCAGGTGAAAGTGTATGTCTTGATTTGATAAGCTTTGAGTTTTTTTAATATTAAATAGAAATCTAAGACAAAAATACAATAATGGAGAAAAGAGAAGGAAAGCAAGTAAAGAACTGTGTAGGGTTAGGTCTTTATATAAAGTTTTCTGAGATCTGAATGTAATGCAAATGGAAATTCCAGTAATCGAAAGTACAGAAACATAATTTTGGGGGTTTATAAACTAACTTGAGTCTTGCTGTTTGCTTATCAGAAGCTTTGTTTTCATAGTGCTGGTACAGCAAATTATTTTGTATTTTTAGACTGAATGTGGATGTCAATTCACATCAAAACTGGAAGGAATGTTCAGGGACATGAGCATCTCAAACACAACGATGGATGAGTTCAGGCAACATCTTCAGGCAACAGGGGTAAGTGTTGGGGTCTGTTCAGTACAAATCCTGCACATCTGTCCACGCTTGTTCTTCATTTGTTGGTAAATGCATGTGCTGAGAAGGACTTGGTCAGCTTGTGCAGATTGTTCCTTTTACTGTGTGTCTTATCTTATAAACTGTATTAGCATTTCCTGAAATGTCAGAGTCGGTTCGGAGCTCGAGTAATGCCAGTTTCATTCCTCAGAATCCGTGTGCCCAAATGCTGTGCCGTGGGTGTGCGGCTCACGGCTCTGCCGGGCGGCACCGCCAGGGGGCGCGCTGTGCCCTCCTCGGCCCAGCTGTGCCCACCCCATCCAGCTGTGCCCTCCTCGGCCCAGCTGTGCCACACTCTAGGGGCCGGCTGCCAGCTCCCATGTGTGCTTCCCAGCAAAGCCTTCCCATTCTTCAAAGTTAATCACCGGTTGTGATGCGTATTTTTTGCTAAGAGCAAGAAAAATACTGCATGCTGCTGGTATTTGCAAAGCACCCCCTCTCATGTTGAGCTTTACTGACACAATTAATGCCTTTGCTAAAAGCAAAACTGCCATTTTATTGCAAATTTCAAAATTTAGTTTTTCAACTTTTCTTGCAAATTGTCAAATATGGATTTAGTTGTTTAATTAGAAACAGCTTCCTGTAAGAGTAGGTCCCTGGAATATTTTAGGGAGACATCATTCTTTTTGAGATAGCAGTTTACTTGCTCTAAAATACTGTTTTTCTGTACTGATACTGAGTAGCATAATAGTAGCATAATAGCATTTATAATAGCGTATTATAAATAGACGAGTAGTTCCCTGTGTGCAGGTGAGTAGGGTCTGTACATCAAACCTGTTTGAATCAGTTTCAGAAGTCTGAATGCCAGGAATGTTTTCACGGATATGCTCTGTCCAATGTTCCTGGTTGTGCAAGGTGATATGAAGTCTTTGTTGTCTTGAAGCAGTTGGTTGAAATCCTCCTCAGCATTCTGTGACTCATGAGTAGGAGAACAGCATGTTCTCTTAAGTGGAATCAGAAGAGGATGGAGAGGAAGTAGATAAAGGTGTTTCTGGACAGGCAGCTCCACTACTGGTTTGTTTGGTTTCTCTGCTTTAGAGACTAGTCATGTTTTGCTTCTGGAATGCTTGAAATATAAATTTCAGTAAAAATTTGTTGGAACATTCCCACTTGTTCGGTAGCCTGGTGGGCTTGGACATGTAGGGGAAGAGGGGATTGTGCCTAAAGGTTCATGTACTTTACATGGCAGTCTTAAAATAAATGAGTTAATAAATGATATCTCTATCTTCTTTTTAGCTATGTACAGCTAAGAAGATGAATTTAAAATGTTAACAGATGTTCTGTTAGACTTCATTTTTCATCTTTCATGTTTTTAAACTTCGTCCTTCTCTTGGCAAGACACCAGCAGTTCATGTGATGGTTTCCTTTTGGTCGGCCTAATACTGGCCTTTTAATGAATTTTCCAGAAACACTATTTAGGAAATACAGAAAGATTTGAGGGATTTTGTTACTGTTAAAATGCTGGTGATACTGTATTTTATATGAAATAGTTTGTTCTACTCCTTTTTAAACAGTTTGGGTACCTTGAATGTGTACAGTGCCTCCTAGAGGAGTCAGGCATCTGCTTTTCTCTGAATCATCCTGCTTGCAAAGTTTCCTTCTGGATCCTCTCTCCTGAGATATAGGCAGTGCAAAGGTCTGTGTACATAATTGGTTTGCTCTCAGAAAGTGGAAGGCTTAGCACCAGGGGAAGTCCAGGCTAATATATTGAGAAATTTCTGTAACTGTGATCCTGGAACATTTCTTGGAGTTCTATAAAGACTGGATCACTTCAGGGCACTTTCCACTAGTTCATACCATTTTTATGCTGAAAAGACATCTTGTAAAATAAAGTGCTTCCAAAACTTTTTTGTGTTATCAACTGCCTAGTGCTCTTTATAATGTATGATGGGAGGCATTCTAAATTAGTGCTGTGTTCTGGTCTGGCAAAGACCAAAAAAAATTTGGGAAAGTGTTGCTATCTCAGCTAAAATGCTCTGGTTCCAGATAAACTGATGGCCTTTTCCCACTTGGCTGGGGGAGGAAAACTGTTGAAGTTTGTTTAGGTTTTTCAGAAATTTCCTGGGCACAAGCTGGTTGGTGCACACAGGCATTCAGTACACACAATACAAAAACTGTTCTGTAGTACATGGGAATGCTCCTCTGCTATTGAATAGTGAAAGTTCCTGAGTTCAGGTGGCAGTTTTTGACCTTCTAAACCATAATGTACTCTACTTCTGTGTAGTGGATTTATAGAAATTGAATATTGTATGCTTAGGTTTTTTTGTCCATAATGTGTGTTCTTTGAAGGTATTGGTTCTACCTCCTAAGGCTGAAAGTAGTCACTTTTAAGCTTAATAATGCTCAGCTTAGTTGGGATACCTAGTGAAGATTATGTATCACTGGTAGCCAGACCTTTATCATCTGCCAACGCATCTTTATAGACCAGCACTTGAACTGGGGAATGTTTCCTCACTGGTGTTGAATATTCAGAGTCATGGCTGTCCTTAGGGAAAGAGGATAGGTGAGCTGTGTAAAAGTGAGTAACATTGTACTCCACAGATAAGCTCCCTATGTTTCAACATCAGATAGTCAGTATTTCCTCTCTACTTCCAGAGAGTACATTTAGAAAGAGTTCTTTTGAAACTGACACATTTCATGCAACCCAGCTTTATTGCATGTCATCAAAAAACCTATTTACAAAGATTTGTTGCTGGTGTTGTAAGTTCTGTTTATGCTCACAGACATTTAGTTCTTGGTTAAGAATTCCTTTTGTTCAATTCTGTATGCTCTTAAATGCCAGAGGGGGATAATGTAGACGATTTTTGCAGTACCATCTACTCTGATAATGATGAGTCAATGTATTTGTCTGATTTTGTAAAAAAGAATGTTTACAGATATGTCTTTCTTTTGTAGTTAGGCAAAATTCTAAGTATTTTACACTGATAAAAAGTGGTGAAACATGGTCTTGTTTTTAAACAGTGTATGTTTTCTTCCTGATACTTTCAGGTCTCACTAGGAGGTGTTGATCTCACAGTACGTGTCCTCACAACAGGTTACTGGCCTACCCAGTCAGCCACACCAAAGTGCAACATCCCTCCAGCTCCCAGACATGCTTTTGAAATATTTAGAAGGTATGTATTATTACAGAGTTTTTGAGAAGAAACTTTCTAAACTTACCTGTACAGGTTTTCTTTAATCTGTACAGATTTTTTGGTTTTTTTTAGATAGCTTTACTGTTAAGGATATGCTGGCAAACTGCTCTTCTTCAGCTCATGTGAAAATTGGACAATGCAATAGTTGCATTATGATGCTTGAGGTCTTGGGAGATTTTTAAATAGAATTCTGACAATAATTAATGTTTTTCAAAAAGCAGAACGTTATAAATGTTTTAATATCCTCAACAGCTCCAAAAGGCTATGTAACTTTTTTAATGTGTTTCTTCCTCGATACAAAATATGAGCTATATATTGTTTTCATTTCAATTCTCTTACAGGTTTTATTTAGCCAAACACAGTGGGCGACAGCTGACACTCCAGCATCACATGGGCTCTGCAGATCTCAATGCCACATTCTATGGGCCTGTTAAAAAGGTAGAGAGTCAAGATTATATAAATATTGTATCTTTTTTAAAAAGTAAGCAAATGCGTATTTTTTGTAACTTCAGAATTTTGTAAAATAAAAGCAAACCAATTAAAAATGTAAGAATAGGAAAAAGATGCCATCCATCAGCCTTATAGTATCATTCTTTTTTTGCAGCAGTTTTGCTTTGACTTTTTATTTCCCTCTGAATCTAATTTGAATGCATCACTCAGCATCATCTTTTATTTGTAGAAAAGTAGTAAATGTGATCTTGAAGGGACCTCAGTTGTTTGAGTGGTTTGGATTTTTTTGACTGTAGGTGAAAAGTGAAAATAAACTTTAGTTATTTTTGCTAAGCCAAGTTTAGCCTGCTTTTCATATGCAGAATGCAATTTAGATAACGTTTTTTCAAAAACAAGACTCTAGCAGAGTTTATAGAAGTACAATGCTTAACTTGTGTATGAGAAAGGAATTTTGTAGCGATTAGACCAGTACTAAAATACCAAGCTAGAACTAGTAATGGCATGATGCTTGGGAATGTAGGAGGCAATGCAAAATTCTTAGAACGAAGTATTAATAACATGCACTTGTGAGGATGTTGAAATTGTGTTACTGTAGATAAATATGTTGATAACTTTAAAGATAAGCTTGAGAAAAAACTTGGGGGGTGGACAGTGGAACAGGGACCTCAGAGGTGGTGAAGTCTCCGTCCTTAGCAATGGTCAGTGTTTGGTGGCTGTGGATGGCCTGGTCTGGAGTGGTGGCTGGACCATGGGACCCCTGTATGGGCCTCCAAGCTCAATCTCCCTGGCATTGTAAGGCAGCTGCTGGAGGAACATCCTGGTCATGCCCCCAGCCAGGTGTTTGCTTTTCTGTCACTTCTGTGGGCTGATCTCCTAGAGAAATTTTTCATCATGAAACTTTCATCTTGTCAGGATAAAAAATTTTTCAGTGAAGAATAATCTAACAGTAGTTTTGGAATTTTAAAATAGGAAGATGGCTCAGAAGTTGGTGTAGGAGGTGCCCAAGTAACTGGCTCAAATACACGGAAGCACATATTGCAAGTCTCCACTTTCCAGATGACAATATTAATGCTATTTAACAACAGAGAAAAATACACATTTGAGGTAAGTGGTGTGGGTTTCTTACCTGATTCTGAATAACTGGTTTGGGCACTTTCTTGTCCTCTTGAGTTAGAAGATCAGGTGCCTCGTTTTGTTTGAGTATGGGTCATGCCAATTAACACAGGAAGGAGATCATTAGCAATGCGCCTGGGAAGCAATTCTAGGGGAGGAAATTATTTGGGAGCAGAAGGTTTCAGAAATGTTTTAAAATTGTGAGTGTGGTTGTTCTAGGCCACTGAGCTGTAGAAAAGCTGAAGTTGAAATACAGCAGGTGGCTCCATTTCCTCATTTTGTTTTTGAGAAACTGGATTTAGAGGCCAAAGGGTGGAGAAGGGTTTGTATACTGGCTTCTTGAATACCTAAAATTGGCAGGCTGGACCAAGCTAGAGGATGAATCAAAGAACTTTTTCAGCCCTTCTCTGAGTTTATCAGGCAGAGTGGACAGTGAAGAAAGGTCTGGATAGATTCTTAACAAGGAGACTAGAGGGATGTTGCTGGGAAAGGTTGAAATGTCAGCTAAGACATGCTGATGAAGGCTTTAGGAGACGAGGAGGATCATGTGCTTTGTTGTGTGATCACTATATTGTTAAGATAAATTGATAGTTTTATTTTGGACATTATCTTCTGTTTGAGAGATCAGTGGCAGCCTTGAAAAGCAGTATGGGTGCAGATTGAAACAGTTGATTTCCAGGTTTTCTCATCTGCTTTTGACTGTGCTATGCATAGTAATCATTTGCCTTTTTGTTTGGATAGTGTTTTCAGCTTATTTGGCATACTTCTAGCCTGTTAATAAAGAAAGTTTCTTTGAAATGGTCTCAGTAGTGATTAAGGAAATCAGGATTTGATAAGAGACTCTCAATAAACTACTGATAATTCAAAACATTATTTTAGAACACAAAGTCCTGTGTGTTGTGAAATCCATTTCAGAAACACTGCAGCTTTGAGTACTTTGCAGAGTATTTGAGGGAGTGAAAACAAGGACTTAAGAGCTCATTTCTTTTCTTGAAGCTGATTTTGAAATTGGGTGGTGGCTCCCTTATTCCACCAAATTGCAGGCTTAGTGAGTAGTAGAGCCTTACCCATACATGAATAAATAACACTTGGAAGAGCAGTGAAAAATGCAATTTTTAATGCATGCTCTAAATTATACTTTATTTTACCAAGACCAGATAATAGAGAAGTACGTCGATCTGCTTTTAGGTTGTATGCTTTGTCTGGTTTGGGAGTTCTTAAGCTCTTGCTTCGTATCCCATGTGAACTAAAACACTAAGGAGGCATATTTGTGTTGTTTGGTTTCTTTGGTGAAGTCTGTGGGAGTTGTCTTTAACCCCAGCCAGGAAAGCTTATGAACACTTCAGAGGAGAATGAATTTTCTTTGTTCATTGATTATTGGATACCCTGATTAACTGCTGAGTGCTGGGCAACCATTCCTTCTCTGTTGTGTCAGATGAGTGCTTTCAGTGCTGCAGAGCACATGAGCTGACTTGTGTGTGCTTGTGTATCCTAAAACTGTCTGATACAGTGTGTCTGCAGATTCACAGCTCAACAGATTCATCTGAAGTTGCCTTCACAGCTGAATAGACTTGGCTGGTTTATTTTGCATTCAGTGTGATTATTAATTGCAAACTTGATAAGATCCTCATAATAATCCTAACAGCCATTAGGCCATGTGATTGAGGAAAAAAATGGGATACTGATAATGCAAAAATTATCCATAAAATCCTATGGAAACTTTAAAAATTGTTGCATAGAAAAATTTCTTCACAAAAAATGCATACATTTATTGTATTCCTGTACAGCAATATTTTATTTGTATATGCAAAATAGCTATTGGCCATGTAGGTGTAGGTTAATGCTACTGAAGTGGAAGAGGAAGAATCTTCATGTAGGCCTTCAAAGAATGCTAATTTTTTCTACTAATTCAATTTTTTCTAATCAAGTCTTATATAACACTTAACATATTTTTCAGTTGATTTACATTACCGCTCAGTATTTTAAAAGGTGAAATGCTCACCTTTTGTAATGACATCAAAAATAAATGTAGTTCTTCATGTTTAACAAACAAGAAATACAAATGTGACCATAGTAGAAGTTAATTTGTGGAATAATTCCACAAGAATGAGAGATTAGAACTGTAGACTAGATCACCTGTTTCCTCTTTTGCTGATGTCTGCTTTGGAAGTTATACAAGTTGCAGTCTGTAAAAAAAACTAAATATACTTTTTATTATTTCAACAAAATGACAAAATTCTTTTCCTTCAGATTTTTCTGCACGTTTTCCTTCTAATCTTGTATAGAGCTGACATAGTTCTATACCTGGAATGATCCCTTTTGTAGCCCCCAGCTAGAGCTCTCACTTGGTAGTATTTCAGCACAGAGATTGTGTAATCAGTGCTACTCCTGTGCACAAATATAATGTAGCCTTTAAAATGAGGCATTTTTGGAGATGGGGAAGAAGTATACATTTCTTACTGCTACATCAAATATCTACATAAAAATAAGTTCAGAAAAATGTTACACTACAGACTGAGGGAAAGAGAGCACAGGAACATCTGTTATCCCCATTTACATTCATAGGTGCATTTTTGTTTTCTTCAGCTCAAAAAGTTTGGCTCCTTCTGAGGCAGCATATTGCAGTACAATTCTTTGTGGTCCTTACTTGAATGCTGGCTTATACATTCTAAAAGTGAAATGGTTCGAGTGTGTTCATGGCTCAGCTGCAGAGTGAAGTGCAATAGGAAATACACACTGGTTTATGTAAGGTTGGGTAGTGTGAAACCCCCTCAAATTCCCTTTTAGCTTTTTTGTTACACTTTTGTTAAAATCAGAATATATATATGGCCTTGTAGAACTGATGTAATTTTGAAAGGATTAATTTTAATTGTTGATCAAAAATCAAAGTTTGGGAGCCTGCACATCACTGGTATTACATCATGAATAAGCTCGGTTTGGTTTGTAGCCTTTAAGGCTTTTCATTTATCTAAGCTCTAAAATCTGGCACCTTCCCTTGTTTTTTTTAATTTTATGCTGATCAATCCATTTCAGTAAGATTTTTTGTTGTGACTATGTAAAGTATTATAGCTTATTGGAATTTTTTTTAATACTACTTTGTGCTGAATCAGAAAAAAAAATGTGTGAAGGCAACAACTGTGTTTTAAATATAGCAGCAAAGGAAGAAATAGTAATTTTCTATGAGCAGCTTGGGAAGAAACATTTTGATACTAGGAAATAGTTAAAATACCTGGATATTCACAACTTATTTCAAATGGTATAAGTATTTCTCAATGCATTATGCTAAGAAGACTCTTAGGAACATTTTAGTATTTCTAAATCATCTATAAGCAGGAGGTACCAAAAATCCTGAATTTTTAAAATTTTGGACTTGGCGATCTTATTCTTTCTATTTTATTCCAGTTAACTTGACCTTATGTCAAAAACAGCTTAACGCAATTTCACATCAAGTCAACACTCTGTGTGTAGTGTTGGGTCAAGCTGAAAAATAATGCCTATTTTGTCTGAGCCTTGGCATCACAGAGAGCTGGTAGTGAGATGCTGTGTATGAGGTGCAGTCAAATTCCTGATGAGTCAAAGCCAGTACATCCAAATAATTCTTATTGTATGTTATGGTGCCTGATGATAGAAAAGTGGCTGTTTTTTCTGGGTTGATATAAGAAATAACTTGAGTATACTCAAAAATAACATTATTTGATAGAATTTAGTTTGATATTTCTGGTCAATCAGGAATTTATGGGGCCAGTGTAAGGGCTTCATGCTGTCCTTGAAACCAAAGTTGGGGAAGCTGAGAAAGGGATACCTCTTGTGGACAGCTGCATGTCTGCAAGGTTTGTTTTTTTCTCTTTAGCTCTTATGAGTCCCTCAAGAGCCTGAATGGGAATGTGAAATCAGAAGTGTCTGCAGTTTCCACAGGCTACAAATAGGAAGAAAAGAGATGAGGAAAAATGAGCTTTTACTGAATGGGAGCTCAGTAAGCCCATTAGGTCTGAGAGGGCAGCATAGTTGGCCTTCTCCTAGAGCACATTAAGGCGTCATACTGCATCCAGTGTAACTTACTTACTAGCTTATGGCCGCTGTTGACTTGCCTAACATCCGTCTCTCAGCTGACTCTTAAGAGCACTGACAGAGGTGTACCAGGCTATGTTCGTGTTTTACAAACAGTCTTCTTCAAAGTTCATATGTTCGCTGCACTGTAATGGGCTCTTTTTGTATTTCACCTGGAGAAATCCTAGACAAAGGCAACTGGAGTTATTCAGAAAGGAGGTATGATGAATCTAGAGTATTTGTATGCTACAGTGAAAGCAAACATCTTTTGCTCCATTTGTAAAGATCATCTTTTTAACAGCGTAGCTGAATGCAAAAGCATTTGTGCAGCTCTCGGTCAGGAATGGTCATGAACATCATGGATGTTTTCCATCACTGAGTTAGTCAGAAGGTTTGGTTTCACCCTGTTCAACAAACCCTGAAACAGTCAACAAATCTTTTCAACCCTCTCAGAAATTGCAGGGAATTGAACAGCTGGTTATTCATTCTGCTCCTTCCAGCTCATGGCAACTGTTCGTTTGATAGAGTTCACTGAGTGCTGACCCAGGTGGATCATGGTGCACAGTACCCACTGAGACCTTGCTGCTGAATGAGTTCTGACTTTTCAGGTGCCACAGCTGTCACAGTATTACTTCAAGTAATCCCTGATGTTTGTAACATACTATATACTTCTGCACAGCCATAAGCTAACTAAGTATTGTTCTTTAGGAAATTCAACAAGAAACTGATATCCCCGAAAGAGAACTGGTTAGAGCCCTACAGTCCCTTGCATGTGGCAAACCAACACAACGTGTTCTCACAAAAGAGCCCAAATCAAAAGAAATAGAAAATGGTCATATATTTACAGTGAATGATCAGTTCACATCGAAACTACACAGAGTCAAGATTCAGACGGGTAAGTCAGCTTTATATTCTGATCTGCCTTAAAACTTCAAATTCTTTTTTTCAGGATTGGTGTCCATAGAAGTGAAAGGAGAGAATTTATTTTTTCTTGATGATTAGTTGCATCAAAATGAAAACTTAAATGCCAAGAAAAGTGTGGAAGTCAGTTAAGCCTTTTACTGTACAAAATTTGTAATTCTCTCTTACAGGAAATACTGAAAGAAAAATAAAATTCACATTAAATAATTACATGAAAAATATGCTACTGATTGATTCAGAAATAGGAAAATTACCTCATAAGTTGCTGTACTGCAGTGAAATGAGTGATGTTTTTAGCCCATGATACAACAGCCATTTTCAAGTACCAGGTAGCTTATAATGGTTTTGGGCAATGATTTGGGTTTAACAAATAAGGGAAGCTGAGAGTATAATAACCACTTCATAATCTTATAGAAGTGCTGGTGCTTGTGCCTGTAAGCGGTTTTGAGTACTGTTCGAATTTTAATGTAGTAATTGGATAACAGTTTGTTATCTTGTCAGCTGCTATCAAAATATGCCAGAAAGTGTTAATATGTTCTTGTGGCTGCTTTTCATTTAAAAAAAAAATCAAATTTGAGAATGTCAAAACTCAGGAAAATATAACTTGATGTCTAGATGAAATAAATAGTGTAACTAACACACAATGAAATACATTTTAATTTTGCTAACATAATCTCCATTCTCTGTTTTCTTTAAGTTGCTGCCAAACAAGGAGAATCTGATCCAGAAAGGAAAGAAACAAGGCAGAAAGTAGATGATGACAGAAAACATGAGATAGAAGCTGCTATAGTTCGGATAATGAAATCTAGAAAGAAGATGCAACACAATGTGCTAGTAGCAGAGGTATGCTTGTACAGAGTTTTGCTGTTAGCTCATTAAAGTTACACAGCTCTTCCTAACATGATTTTGAAAGGCTTTTGAGAGATGCTGTATTTAACCCATCCTTTCTTTTCTCCGTGTCTGTCTGAAGACACACCTAAATCCTTACCCTTCACTTTAGGATATACTCATGCGTGTATCTAATTTTCCTTCCTACTTTGAGTGCTGTTACGATATTAAATTGCTTGAAAAGCAAACCCAGCGTGCTTAACATTATTTTTGGCTTTGTTCTCGTTACTGACTGTTGGGTCCAGGTTTGAGAGATTGCAGCTCTTAGAAGAGACTAACAGTCCTGCTGCTTTTCACTGCAAAGCTCACACTGCTCCAGCACATTACACATTTTGCACTGCTGAACTCCCTTAGAGCTGTGAAATTGGGAGCATTCTCAGGTTGTGACCATACCTCTGTAGAGCTTTGAATAATATCCCAACATGAGCAAGCAAGTGGAGGGACTGTCAGAAATCTGCAGGCTGCTTTTTATGCTTCACAGTTGTCGCTATCTCTGTCTTAATACTTTTTTCTGGTTGTTGTGTTCTGTTAGGGTACTTCAAGGTCTTACGTGCACTGTGATCTTATTTTGGGTTTTATTTTGTTTTAGGTAACTCAGCAGCTGAAGGCCCGATTCTTACCAAGTCCAGTTGTTATTAAAAAACGTATTGAAGGACTTATTGAGAGAGAATATTTGGCACGAACACCTGAGGATCGCAAAGTATACACTTACGTAGCATAAAATGCGTTCAGAAAATTTGATTTATTCTTGGACTATACTCTTCGCATGAACTGGGAAGTTCTTTTAAATCATTAATATTAAGACGACCATCTTCTCTATTAAATTACAGTACATGTTCTAGACCATTCAGATCAAGCCTTTTACTCCTTTTGAGAGTTTTTGACATGAATTAATTGAGCTTCAGGCTTTTCAACGTTATCCCTGTAGAGATCATCCTTACAATTCTTCGGGAAAATGTGAATGTGCCGCGTTTGTTTTCAATACTGTATGAAAACAGAGAAATAAAAATGACTTTAGAAAATACAGCTCATTTAAAAAAATAAATTTGTTGGAATTTCATTTCCCCAGATCTTCAGTGTTGATGTAAATGTGTTTCTGTAGTGTTGCTTAGCACTTCGCGCATTGTATAAGTTGGGTTTAAAAGAAACCACAAGTGGTAAGGCAAAATTCCCACCTACCTTGCTCTGCTTCAAATGTTTCTTTAACTAGACATGTTTAATTTAAATACTTGCTAATTTTTTGAAGACCCAAGAAGACACTTGAGCATGTTTCACTCTTCCAGCTGCACTCACTGTTCCAACAACATGAATCAGGAACTTCTGGGGGGCTCAGAAAAGACCGTAATAATTTTGGCTTTCCCTTCTGTAATCTGAGTTCTTCTAAATTAAACTCTATATTGATTAGGTTTTTTCTGGTTTCTTTATAGGAAAAAGGACAAGATTTTAGTGTGTATAAACTGTATAATAATTTTTGCTGTTGTACTCACTGCTGATGGTGGATTGTACAGGGCGATGTTTTTATTTCACTAAATGTAGACAAAATAAATTTAAAATAAATGGATTTAGTGTACACAAACAACTAATTCAAGTGTGTTAGAGTACAGGGTTGACAACCTTTTGGAACTAAATACTGTCCCCTGGGGAAATGTACTGGGATTATATTTTGTTAGTAAACATCATAGATGGATCTGTAGCCCCAGGACTCCCCATCATAAATGCATATTTCAGGAGATTAAAGTGAAGCCAGCGTGCACTATTTGTTTTTAAAAATGCATTTTAAACATGCAATAAAAAATTGTTACTGTAATGAAATTTTTAGTTCTTACCCTGGAACTTTTTTCTTCTTGACAGTATGCTGCAAAAATAGATTAAGAATAGCAGTTTGGTGGCATCATTCTTCTCACAGTTAGAAATTTTTGAGTGTGCATTGTACTGCAGTTTTTATTAAACCATGTTTCTGACATACCAGGGCACATATTCTGTGCTTTCCCAGCCATAACTGTTTTTCTGCTTTAATTCAAAACAGTATTTTTTTGTCTTGGTTCACATTACTTTCACCCACAGATCTTGAAATATATAGTTGGGATGGCCTTTCCAATATGAAGAGCTGGAAATGAAGCAAAAAAAAACTTAGTTGTAGAGCATTGGCCAGAGCAGTTCTTGATGGGCTGTGCTAAACAAGTGCGTGGTAGTGGTGCAGTGTTCCAGTGTGACTAGAGAGTGTTTTTCACAACGTGTCCACAATTTTACCCCTCTCCAGTCTGTTAAGATACAGTTCTGACTGTTGTTCAAGAGTAGGATATTTCTTCTAAAGAGAGGGACTGGAATTAGGGTGATATTTTAGCTTGACTATTTGGAAGCTTTTTTTATGAAGCTTTAAGTTTACTGCACACCCCCAACACACCTACACACACAGAGTAGTTTTTGAATCAGCAGGAGGAGGTGGTGGCTGAAGAACTTTTTTGCCCTTGTCCGTCAGGAATCTAGCCCCAAAAGCAATGAGCTGGGCCATTGGCCCTATTGAAAAGGTGTTTGCTGGCTGTTACTAAAACACCTCTGTCTCTGCACAGTGTATGCAAATCTTCAGTAGACATGTGGTCATTGTTTAGCCAGTACAACAGTACTAAATACAGGGAGCTGATCTGGGGTTTTGGTTTTGTTTAAAGTCATCAGAAACATCTCCCTCAAAATGTAAATCACTCTTCCATGTACCAATATGAAGGCTGTCTTTTATGCATAACTGACTCTTTATTAGAATCAATGTTGTGATACTGTGTGTTAATGTGTTTCCCATGTGCTTTGCAGGGAGAAATGAGTTCAAGTCGTTTTCCCTGTGAAATTTAGAGACATGAGTGTTGTGATTTGGGACAGGAGGTCTTCGTCCTGTGCATTTCCTGTGTACTTCTGTTGTGCATCAGCTGAAGTTTCCTACTTCTGGTGGCTTTTGGAAGTGCTGAGGCTGAATGTTGTGTAAATGACTGTATAATTAGGTGTTGAATAGTGTGTTTTTAAAAGCTGTGTGGGCAAGAGTGTTTGCCAGAAGAACAGCAGGTGGTGATGGCTATCTTCAGTTACAAATATTAAGATCATAGTTTCCATTTTAATGGAATTTTAAAGACTATTCAGGAAGGGACTTCTACTGAAGTCAGATTTCAAAAATATGCCCTTTGCCATTCAATGATGTAGAGGATGGAAAAATGGAGAATGTGAAATCTCTGGCAAGAGAAAACAAGGCATACTGGGACTGTGCTTGAGGTGAGTTTGATGTTTACATATCTGTATGTTAGTGAGAATTCATTTACAATCTATAGTAGAATTCTGCTAAGCCTTAGCTAATTTAATTTCTTAATTTCTTCTTAAAGCTTCTGTGTAATTTTGTTAAAATTTCATTAGTAGGATTGTAGTTACATGTGTGAGTGCAGTTATTAGTAAGTTTGGGTCTCTTTGCATTAATGTGCAGCTAAATGCAGTAACAAGACTTAATACATGGAGTTTCATTCTTTGGAATTTTTAAAATTAAAGGTAGGGTTTGAGTTTTATAGCTGTTTGAGATGTGTAGGCATGTACTTTCCTTGTTCAGGAGTTTATTTAAAAGGATTGAGAGTATGCCCCATTTATCATCATAAAAAATGTGATAATCCTGTGGATCCTTGGTACAATTCTTGCTCTTTTCTGTGTTCACTGCCTTTACAGCTTTTATTTACTCTTTGTGTCCCCTGGAATTGATCCATACAATTTCCCCACTGGCTGCAGAATAAATTAACACCAAGCAGACCAAGTCAGTGATGTTAAGCTACTGCTGGAATGCAATGTCTTTCCTCACCCCCTTTTCCAAAGACAGACTTTGCTCTCTTGACCCTTAAGCTTCCAATGCAAAACAATTTGTTCTATTGGCCACTGCTCATTGAGAATCGGCCACTGGAGTCAGATTTACTTTTCCTCACCCTGTGGAAACAGAAGCCTTGCACTAAATGTGGTGGATGACTGAAGTATTTTTATTCACATGTATTGCAATCAAATTGTGTAGTACCTGATGCGTGCCACTTGAATATAAATATATATGGTGATAGAGCCTGTCATAATGCATAGTTTTGGGGATAAGCTTGCACAAAGATGGGGTTCCCATCTTTTCAGAACTACCAAAAACTGGAACTGCTTGTGGCCTCTGCATGTCCAAAACTGGCCAGAACCTCTATACTCAATCAACCCCTTTGGCTTTGCTTTGTTCCTTGTGGTGCTTAGAGGTGAGCTGGGCTCTGATCCTGAGCTCCCCCTTCCACGGAGCTCTTTAGAGTGAGGGTTTGACAGCCCAGAACTAGACTCTAGTGTGCACAGCTGGCGACAGGCATCATCTTGTGTATTCTGGGACAAAGTTGAATTTCTGTTGATACTCTCATTTTGATAGCATGGACAGCAAATGTAATAACCATTGTGCTCAGTCTGAAGTGTGAGTTCAATGGTTCCTCTGTCCTCTGGAATGTGTTCTTTGAAAAGACTGTAAGATGCAGAACTTACATATCAATCTAAAAGGTGGATGAAGGTACAGGACAGTAGTTCACCTACTTTTCTGTCCTTCACTGTGAAGGGAAGTGTTTGTAGGTTGTGTCCCCAAAGTGCATTTAATATTCTGAATCTTTCAGCTGTGATTTGTGGTTGGTGTGACTGCATGGATGTGGCTGGACCACTTGCCCCAGGACAGTGCATGTTGTGCTGGCATTAGTATGTGTCACCTGTATAAACAACTTCACTTCTGCTCTTTCCTTCCTTCCTTTCTTCTCTAAAACTGGAGCTTTCACAGGGAGTAAGTCCATGGGAGCTAATGCATGCAGTAGCTTTGAGATTAACACAGAGCTTATGGGTAGAAAAAGAAGTCCCATTTGAACATACAGCTGTGATGTTTTGTTAATCATTTTCTCCTGCAGTTTAAGACTTCACTTTTATTCCAGGTACAACAGAGGAACCCTCTGATCTTAGAGCTACTCTCTTCCTCCTCTGTGAACATCGTGCTGCTGAGGTTCGCTTCATTTGTGTGCCATATCCTTCAAATCCTGCCTGAGCAGCGATGTTTGGTCTGTCAGGAGCTGAAGCAAAGGTGGTGAATGCTCAGGGCAGCAATGTTTAGGCAGCAGAGTGAGGTGTGTCTGCTGTCATCGTGCATGCTGCCGTGCAGGGAGGAAGGTGCATCCTGGGGGGAGCGACGGGGGGGCTGGAGCAAAACGTGTTCCGAGATGGTGCTGGATGTACCGGGGCAGAGGGGTGCAAAACGCAGGTTTAGTAACTGCTGTGCACCATGTGTAAGACGTTAACCTGTGCTGGTGGTTTCGGGGCATCCTGGGGTCTTGCAGCACGGAATGTGTATTCCTGGAGATGCGGAGTGTGCAGTACAGAGCTGCTCTGAGCAGCCGGAGTGTGACCCTGCCGGTCTCGCAGGGTTCCCTGTATGCCTTCTCCCTTTGCTTTTCCACACTCTCCTTTCCGTGACTAAAGCTCTGTTAAACACCCAGCAGTGTCTTTAACAAGCTGCTCCTGCAGTTTGTGCCTCAAAACTTTTAAGAACGTGTTTTGGAATAGCATGGACTGGCAGGAAAAGCAACTTCCCATGTGCAGGAAATGTTTGAGGTGAAGGTGGATTGAGAGTTATGTGGTGTCAGATGATGTAACAAAATACTTTTAAATCTGTAAATTGAATCTGAAAATCATTACTTTTTAATCTGGTCATGGGACACCTTTTTAAGATATGCCAGATTTTATTTCTTGAATATGTTTCTTAGAAGCTGAAAAAACTTTTGAGGTTTCCACAGGCTGCAGAAGGATGTGGATTAATTGGCAGTGATAAATACATTTATGTTTATTTTTTTTTTCTCCCTTACTGTAACCACTACTTTATATGTGTGGCACAGCTGGAGTGACTTATGAGACTTAGCATGTCCTGGGAGTCTTGCACATCCTGAACTTGGAGTGGGTTTCAAGAAATTAACAGAAAAATACTAACAACCCTGTCTAAGGCTGAAATCCTGGTGCCTTGAGCTCTATTTTTCCAGCAGTGGGTCTGCAGTTACACAATATGACACTGGGCTCATTGGTTATTACCTTTAAAAGGAAAGAGGTATTGTGGNGGGATTTAGCCCTCCCAAAATGAGTATTACGTGGAATCTTGGAAACAGGATATTTCCTGTGCATGTTTCATGTTCTTTGAGTGATGAAATTTGATAATGAACTCTGATTTTTCAGTTGCACAGAGGTTCTTACTGTGAAGTGCTGCACTGGGCAGAATCACACTGGTGCTACAGCTTGTTCCCCAGGTTCCTCAGTCAGCAGGGAGCAGCTGCTCCGTGCCCTTGTGGGGAGTGTGAAAGGAGGGGGGCAGCACCGATGCACCAAGCAGTGCTACCCACTGGGTTCTTTAGCACTGAGCCCTTGTAAGAGCCCTGCTGTGGTGTGTTCAGCACAGGTGCTTGTCTGCTGCTGACACTGTATGAGCAGTGCTAGTGCCAGCTGGGTGACCAGCACCAGTGCTGCTCTTCCACTGCTGGGAAACTCTCCTGTGACATCCACAGGAATTCATCCCAAGCCCCAGGCTGCATGATTGAGTCCAGGGTGCTCCAGAGAGCTCAGCTGCTTGTTCCCTTGAAGGAATTGCTACTCATTGCACTCTTGGATGAAGCTGGGAATGTGTTCCTCCAGGGATGCAAATTTCACGAAGAAGTAAGTATAAATTCTGGTTCTAGGAAGTCGTGATTCAAATGAAGCTGTTGGTCTTTTTTGAACTGGAACACAGGTGAGGGAGTAATGTCTGAAACTGCACCACTCTGCTCTTGTCTGATGGTTGTGGTATAGAATGGTATCAACATAGAATAATATTTATTTTCAATCTGATCAGGTAATAATGGCATCATAAAAGGAAGAGCAACAGAAAAATTACCTTTTAGGAATTGGAGACTAATAGAAAAGAGTGAAAATACTATCCCAAAGGACAGGAGATAGACTCCAGGTTCTCAAATTGCTCTGTTTCTGTACTTTTTAGCATCTTTAGCTTCTTTGGCGTCTTCTGCACTTTAGCTGCAGTAACAGGTGTGTTCTGAAAAACCCATGGATGTGGTCTTGTTACCCAGGGACAATCATACTTTCTGTCCAGGTGAGCTGTTAGGATCATGTTTAGTCTGGTGGTATTTTTATTCTCTTGCTTTTAATCTTAGCTATTTATTCATTAGGTTAGTACTTGAAGCCTCAGTTTTGACCATACTGTATTTATCCAATATGTGGAAAGCCACAGCATTAGTCCTTGCTTTAAGGAACTTAGATAAAATATGATAATGTGAATGTCTCTATTTTTACAACCTTTTTAATTAAGCCAAGTTTTTCAAGGACAGCCCAGCTTTTTTAGGGAAGTACACTCACATACTGGTAAGTGTAATATCTCTGCCTCATTCCACTCTAAGACACTGAGGTTGGGGCTGTTAATCTGCACAATTGGACTTTTTTTTTTTTTTTTTTTTTTTTTTTCCCCAGGTTTTACCTGCAAAAAAAATTTTGCAAATGTGGGGTGATTGTACCTAGCATCAGTATCTGCCTGGGTCTCCAGCCAGCCTGACCGTCTGCCTGGTCTCAGCAGCTGTTTGTCCCAAAGCAAGAAGCAAATTGCTGCTCAGGAGGAAAAGGCCTGTTTCACCTCCCCCAGTCCTGGAACTGTTGACCTGGACTAGCTGTAGACAGGACAAGGAAGTTGTCTGGAGAGCCAAGTGCTCCTGTTTGCCTGAGTAAAACTGGGAGGGAGAAAATGGGGATCCACCAGAAGGTGCAACTTCCAGCCTCTGTTTATGAATAGCATTCATTTTAGCAGTGCTGTTTTCGGGAGGAAAGGTTCACAGTAAGAAGTCCTGAAGTCCTCAAAATGATGCTGCATTAGAGCCTGGTGGTGCCTTACATGGCTTTTGAGTTCGTGTGCAGATTTTGCTTTGCAAATTTACCAGAACATGCCCCAAATCCCAGTAATGCCTGAGTTTCCTAGACCTTGAGAGCCACTTCTGCTAATATTTGTTGGCTGTTTGGATCTTGCTTCTGTTGAAATTCTGTTAAAGATGAGGCTAATAATCTCCAGCTTGTCTGTCACAGCATTTGGTACCAACTTAATTATGCAAATCCACAGTGTAATGTGGGATCCAGGCCAAGACTTTTTTTTAATTAGAAGTTTGGGTATATTATTCTGTATCTCAGGAAGGTTGTCTCCAGGAAAGGCAGTAATTACAAGCCTTCACAGAACGTGGGCCTGACTTGTTCCTTAAGATGGAGCTGGGCCTGGCTGGCGAGGTCAGCATCTCCTGGGGACTCGCTCTTATTAGCACTCGGCGGGGTGCAGTCACGCCCGGCCCTGCTGCTGCCCTTCCAAGAATTCTGCTTTGAGCTGCCTTCAAAAATGCTAAATGTGAGCTGATTAAACAAACACTTCACTGGGCCCTGCAAGGGTTTGTTTAGATCTGCCTGTCTTCTTTTTCTGGAAGATTTTTAATTGAGGTGTCATTTATATAAAAATTGCTGCGTTCGATCTTTCAAAAGTGAGTCCCTGAAGCCGGGCACTTAAATTCACATATAGCAGGCTGACCTGCCCCTCGTCCCACTCTGACCTGTGGAACTGGATTGACACTGGGGATATGGGCAGAGGCATCCTGAAGATGCCCTCTTGGGTCAGTGCTACATGTTGGCTCTTTGAAATCAAGACACCACA
This sequence comes from Rhabdornis inornatus, assembly GCA_013397075.1. Lineage (NCBI taxonomy): Eukaryota > Metazoa > Chordata > Aves > Passeriformes > Rhabdornithidae > Rhabdornis > Rhabdornis inornatus. Next base: position 824,232 of record VWZS01002380.1, on the reverse strand, counting down.
GGAAAAGCTGTGAGAGTTGGGCTTGTTCAGTCTCAAGAAGGCTGAGAGGTGATCTAATCAATGTCTGTAAGGGACTGAAGGGAGGGTGTCAAGGGAATAGACATGGCTTCATACCACGCTGCTCTGTGGTGTGAAGCAATAGGACAAGAGGCAATGGCAGAAACTGATGCCCAGGAAGTCCCACCTGAATGTGAGGAAGAACTTCACTGTACAGTGACCAGCACTGGATCAGGTTGCCCAGAGAGGATGTGGAGTCTCCCCTCACTGGAGACGTTCCAGAACCATCTGGACACAATCCTGTGCCATATGCTCTGGGATGACCCTGCTTGAGCAGGGAGGTTGGACCAGATGCCCCACGGTGGTTCTGTCCAACCTGACCCATTCAGTGATCTTTGTTACCAAATACTTGTTTCTGCTATAACCTCCAATTGGCTCATTATGTTTAGTGGGTCTTGGTTTGGGTGCATGGACTATTTTGGGGTCTTTTAAAAATACTTTAGACAAACTGAAAACTGAGGAAAAATGGAACTGTCTGCAAGTGCCCTGTTAACTGGTTGAGGACACATAACCTGCATTTGGTGAGAGATGAATACAAAAACCAGACAAAGCCATGCAGTACCTTCCTACAACATATTTGTTACTACTAGGAAGCTCATCTCTGTGTCTCAGTGCTGCTCTAAGCCTTGCCCTTGCCCCAAACCTGTGCCACCTGAGGATAACTTTGCTTTACTCTGGTTACTGCGGTCACCAGGTGCACAAGGAAGATGTGGGGTAATCCTGGGTGTCCCTCTGGCAGCGTGTGCCAAGGATCCCTGTTCCCCAGGAGGCTCACAGGAACCTCCCTCACTTTGCATTTTCTTTCCTGTGAGCCTTGGAGTTCTCCCTTGTCCAGGCACCTCCTGGCGTGGTGCTGGAGTCGGTGTGTCCCTCCTGGGAGGAGCAGCAGCCACAGTGCTCCGGGCTGAGCTGCAGCTCCAGCAGAGCCCAGGGCAGCTCTGCCAGGTAGGACAGGCTGCAGCCTGAGACAGCTCCCTCTGCTCTGCACAGCTGTATGCTCCTTTCCCTTTCCTCCCTGTGTGTGTATGTGCTTGGATCCTGATCACAGTGTGTGCTGGAGCTCTGGATTTTCTGCCTGCTGACAGACTGTTGCTGGATTACTACTTTGTGATAGCTGGCTTCAAAGAAGAAACAAGGACTGTTGGGAGAGAAGTCAACTTAAACAAATGCAGTAGGTTAGATGGGGTTTTGGTCTTTTGGTCGTTGGGTCTTTAGTTTCCTCCAAAGTGGAGATGAATTGGAGTCACAAGATTTGATGCCAGAGACAACCTCTAAAAAGAATTTTGTATTCAAGCAAGGCCTTAATTTTGATTTTTATCTCAGTCCCGTGTATGCTGTATATAATTGTCATCTAGCAGGTTAATTTAGTAGTTTTGTCCTTGTTATAGGCAGAGCTTGAGATTGGTGTAAAACAAACAAAAAAAAGTTTTTAAAAGAAATTGGGAAAAATTGGGAAACCTGAGTGATGCATTTCATGAGGCCTTCTCCCAAGGTGCTTAGGCAATATATACTCGAGTTAATTACATTCTAATAATCCCAGTAAAGTACCTTCCTTACAGATGTTGCTCTGAATTTATTAAATCCTGTGGTGCATCATCAGTTTTGGTGGTGTCAGCTGGAGCAAAGGGCTCTGAGCAGTGCAGAGGACTAGGCACAACTCAGGAATTGATTATGAAAAGGAATTTTTAATTATTGTGCTGTGCCTTTCAACTGTAGAATTTTAGACTTATAGCAGACAGTATTTGCTGAGGCTTCACACCATAAAGTGTTTATTAGTTGTTTACATTTGGACTTTAATTTGTGCAGGGCTTACCAGTGTATGCATTAGTGCCAGATACAAATGTTCATATTTGTCCTGCTCTTACACACAGCTGGAGTGAACCAGCAGCCTCCTGTATGTTCTGCTGTGTTACAAGTCTCTGCCATGTGGGAATGGAGCCCCAGTTTTTTTGAGTCCCATATCAGAATTTTTCACCCCTCCTCCCCTCAGAAAAGTGACTTTTCACATAACTGCTATTTTTCTAATCTCCTGAAGAAATCTTTCTTGGCATGTTCAGTAGGTCACTGTGAAAAATGTGCTTTTCTGTTTGGCAGCCAGACTGTAAAACTGGGGGAAGGGGAAGCAGAGAGGAAGGCAAGGACTCATTCCATTCAGGGATCAGAGTGAAATCAGCACTTTGCTTTTCTTAGAAGATCCAGCAAAAGACAGCACTTTGTTCTGGGGGCAGCCATCCCTTTTCCCCTGAGACCAGCCGTGGATGAAGGGTCCTGGCTCACCAGGCTGCAGCAGTGAGGGCCATTGCACTCAGGCTTTATCCCAAGGTTGGGGGGGGCAATAGATTGGAGACAAAGGCAGGGCATTGGCTGAGGCTGAGGAGCCTGCTTTGAGCCCTTCCCCAAGGATATTTATTTGTCAGAGCAAGTGGAAGAGGAATAGAAGTGTTTGGCTGGGTGGTGGGGCTGCCCTCCTCTGAGAGAGAGGGTCAGGCAAGGGCTGAGGTTCAGCTCAGCTCATCTCCTGCTCCTCATAGGAGGGTTGTTGTGTTCTCCTGACCCAGAGCTGATGGAAAGCTGAGAACCAGGCCTAAAACTGTTCTCCAGGCAGCTTCATCAGGTAGAGTTTCAGAGCTGAGATTGTCTTCCTGTCTCACCTCAGCAAGCACAGAAGAAACAAATGGTGGAGGGTTCAGGTTTTAACCCCTTTTTGTGAGTAAGGCTCAGAATTTTTGCTGTTGTGAAAACAAAAGAGATGCTGCACACCTTCAGCAGTCTCTATGGGAGTCACCTGCCCATCTGGAAAACAATTTGGCTCCCCTTGGCCACAGGCAGGAGCTGGAGAGGGCCAAGGTTTCTGCATCATTCTCTAAACAGCTGCTCTGCAAGAATTTATGTCCCCCAGACACCTTCTGCACACTGCTGTGGCTGCCCACTGATTTTATCCAGCAGACTGGAGCAGGGATGGGGCTGACACAAGGAAAGCAGTGCTTGCCCCCCCTTGCTCCCTCTTCTCTGCCCTGAGAGGGAGCAGTTTGCAGGTGCAGGGTGGGGGTCCTGTTCCTAGGGAGAAGGGGGACTGGGGGCAGGCACTGGGGCTGTGGTGTAGTAGCAGCCCAAGGGATCTTCACCTGGGGTGGGAATACAGGAACCTGCTCGTGGGAGCTGCTTCCAGCTGCAAACCAAGCCCTGATGAACTTACTTCATTTCAGTGTTTCCTGTACAGGCAAATTCCCCTGTTCTTCATAGGCAGGAAAGCAAACGACTGCCTGCCCCTGCCCTGTAGCAAGGAGTTGATGAATCATTTCCTTTTCCATATTTTAGTGAAATTGTGTTGTTCAGAGCTCATCTAGAGCATTTTAATGTTTTGGGCACTTGCACTCTTCTCTTCACTCTCTTCCTGCAATTGTCTGAAGGCTGGATTTTGTTTTTGTCTCCCTCCCAACAGCAGTTGTTACTTGCTTGAAGTGTTGCAGGTGAGTGCAAAATAATTTTTTCCCTCATTTTCTAGACAGTCTGTTTTTATTTTTATTGTAAATAGGTGTCAGTGTAGCTTTTAAAGCATGAATGTGAGTTTCTACCAGTGAGAGAGATCTCCCTAAGGGAAACCAAGGCACTGCTGCTTGTAGCTTTAGACCTTGGAGATTTTACTTAGTTGAATATAAAGTTACGGTCATATTAAAAAACATAGTTCTGAATTTTGAATAACAGACTTATTAATGCTGGGATTTCTTAACAGCGAACCACTGCTTTGTGTGCTTGGCTGTTTGAGAGGGAAGTTGGCATGTCAGCAGAGAGAGATGTGCTGCTCTTAATTAGATGGAGCTGGACAGATCACCAGAGGCCCCAGTTTTGATTTAAATACTGGCTACAGTGGGGGCAGTTCTATACAGGAAGTGGGTTTGGCTTGACCTGTATTGTGTTGCTCCTGGGCTGGCAAAGAGGGAGATGAAGGGACAGTGTGATTTATTGTCCAGACACTAGAAGAGACCTGGAAGGCAGTGTATTTTCAGCATTCCTATTGTCACTCATGCAGTTAGCTAAGTACCAATATGTAAACCCAAGGAGCAAGAAAAAAAACCCTTGGACTTTGATTAAGGCTGCTGATTACATGGGTATCTCAGGGGAAAAAAAATGGAATAAAAAGAAGCAAAGAGGACGCTGAAAATGGGAAAGCTGGTACCCAGCTTTGATGGGCTATGTACAATAACCCAGGACCTTGTTTCCAGTTAGGCAGCAAGCTTCCTGTGTTGTGAAGGGTGTAGGTAGCTAGGAGTCAAGGTTTTTTCCCAAAGCTCCTCTTTCCTGATTTATATCTGCCCTTATTGTTATCTGTTATGTTCACATGGCTGGGTTTTTTCTTTTGTTATTTTGTTTTCCTTCCTTATTTTCAAAGAATAGCTTATCTGTGTGCCCCAGAAGGGTGGGACTCGCAAAGATCACAGGCTTTTTACAATGAGCCAAAGCCAGCCTGCTGACTACAAGAAAATTTGCTGAGAGTTTCAGCCATGGGCTTTGCAAAAGGCAGTGATTGCGCTGGTGGGACTCGGCTGGGTCCAGAGCAGCACTTCCACTGCTGAGAGACAAGTGAGCATCACCTCATCCTGGAAAATCACTGCTTGTGTTCCAGTGCTGTGCATCTCTGCTGCCCTGCGTTGTGAACGACAGGAGCAGGAGGACACAGAGCTGTTTTTGGACATTTGGGTTGCATGTGCTCAGTGATGAGAGCTCCAGGGCTGGGAATGAGCCCTGAGCCGAGCTCTGCTGGGATGTGACCTGGGACTGCTCACTTAAAGCCTTGTCACTCTGCATGTTCACTGTGCTCACCCACGTGTTTCATCAGGTTACTGCAAAGCCTGGAGGGGTCTGAACTCATTCTGTTCAAGGCTCAGAGTACACCTTTGTGTTCCTGAGGCAAAGACTAAAAGGAAGGACACCCATTTGTCTGTTTTAATTTTTTACCAGGAGTCTTTGCAATGGATGATGGAGCAGAGTCTCTGATGGCTGTGCATCTCCTCACCCATTTGGGACACTCATTTCCTCTGCAGCAAATTCTGGATCGGCTTTTGGAGTGGCTCTGCCTGGATATTCGCCTTTTCCTGGTGTCTGAGCGAGTTCCTCCACTGAAATACTACGAGAGACACCGCAAGAGGAGCTGCAGCTTCCCTGGAATATCCGTCCTCCTCTTTCTGCACGAGGGCTTGGGCGAAGAGCGGATCTTCCAGGTCCATGAGCAATTCCAGCGCCCTCCCTGGCGGTACCAGCGTGCCCAGTTTGCTAATGGGCAAAGCTTCCCCTATGGCCCATCCCAGCAGGACTTCTATGGCCTGGACGAGCAGCTGCCCGTGTGGGGCATCAGGCAGGTGCACTGCGGCCCCGAAATCCTGCGGGTCACCCTCTACTGCAGCTTTGAGAACTATGAGGATGCAGTGAGGCTCTACGAGATGATCCTCCAGAGGGAAGCCACCCTGCAGAACAGCACTTCGTGTGTCTTCATGCTGCACACCACTCCCCACGTGGCCGTGCAGCTGTGCCTGAAGCAGTTGCCCATCGGGGTGGTGCCCGAGCCCAGGGACTCGGCAGCCCTGCAGTTCAAGGTGCAAGAAATCGGGCAGCTGGTGCCCCTGCTGCCCAACCCCTGCACTCCTATCAGCAGCACCAGGTGGCAAACACAGGACTACGAAGGGAATACAATTCTGCTCAAGGTATGTCTGTGGTGCTCTCAAAAGAAGGGTTTATCTACTTTTTTCCAAGGAAAGCACGACTGGTTCAAAATTGAAATTATGATTTTGTTTTCTTTTGAATTTGTGAATGCAGTAATTGGTGTCTGCCAGTATTGTGATGTTGTTGATAAATATAAGCAGCGATCCCTAGAATGTTTTTATACAGTTAAATCAACATCATTACTGTTTGCCTGAAATGCAGATTATTAATGCCTTCTAGGGCATGCTAGCTTATCTTCCTTCCTCTGCCTCAAAAAAATGATTGTAGCAACCTAATCTTTTTCTGATAAGTCATTGCTGTATAAATGTTTTTCAAAGCAGATTTTTGGCATGCAAAACCAGAAGTTTTTAAGTGTAATGTTGATACAACACTGCCTGCAATTGAGGTTGTGAGATCACAAGTAAGTTGCAGTTGGGCAAAAGTGATGAAGAGATGTGTCCTAGGAAATCTCTGCCTTTTCTGTTGAAGTGTGCAGTCAAGAGGTTATAAGAGTACAAATTTTTTAAAAATTACAAAGTCTGTGCTGAGATCATATGTAGTGAGAATTATACATGTGAGTAGAATGGCAGTTTGGATCAGTGTGCTTTCTTTCCATTGTAATAACCCCTCCCACCTCTGGTTATTTTTTCTTGTAATTTGGATTTTAAATTATTTGCCCTGGCTTTTCTTTTTCCTTACAGAAGTCCTCTGTTACAGGTAAAGTTAATTACTTGGTTCAGCCTATTTTTATACTGCTCTGAACACGAATCTTAGGGCAGCCCTTGCTGCCTCATTCAACACCAATTTATAAACTGCAGTGTCTCGGAGTGGTCAAGGCCCTGGGTATCTCCACATAGGTTTGAAGTTGGCCCTACCTGAGGCAGGGGACTGGACCAGGTGACCTCCAAAGGTCCCTTCCTAAATTACTCTGTGGCTCTTCCTGCTGTAGATACAAGGTCTTTGAGCTGACAGATGTACGTGAATTCACTGGCAGGAAATTTGGTAGCTTTTTTGGGGATGTGACCATGCTGCACTGTGCTCCTTGCAAAGGAAGGTGTAATCCACTTGAACCTGAGTATGTATCTTGTGGCCAAGCTCCGGACAGCAGGCTGACACCCTAGTGCTTTACTCTGCAACTCTTCAGCTCATATTGTAAATCTTTCTTCTAAGTTCCTGCGATTTACCCCCCTGCCCTGACCTTCTGCCATATTGCCAACTAAATCCAAGGCTCTGCTCACAGACTCCACACGGAGTTGTCACTCCCCCCCTTGTGGTAACTGGCAGTGGCTCTCCTTTCCAAGTGTTTATCTAGGTTCCCCTGGAATGCGTGTGGATTTTTTGTATCCACAACCTCCTTTGGCACAGACTTCCCCAGGCGCACTGACTCAGGCTGCAGGTGACCCCAGCACAGAGAGGCTGGGCGAGAGCATCATCGCTGGTCCAGCCAGAACTGTGTGATAACTGGGCTCTCTCTAATTTCCCACAGGTTCAAAGCAGCTCCAGGACCCTTGAAACAAACATCGGGCTTTCCCAACAGCATAATAATACAGGCAGTGGAAAAATCCCGCAGGACTGTATGCCAGCCCCTCTCCCTGTACAACAGAGTAATCCTGGGCGGAGAAGCCAGGAGGTCAGAGCTCTGAAGGGTAAAACAGAATCTGACCCGAGCGAGGTTCTTGTCTCTGAGCGAGCCGGCAGTGACCTCCAGAGGCTCTCCTGCTGTGCTCCCGGTGTGCCAGCAGCCCGGCCGTGCTGGGAAGCGGCATCGCTCCGCAGGCAGGGCAGGAGGCTGCGGGCTCCTGTCCCGGAGAGCCGCCGGCACCGCGGGACAGAGACCGACGTGGACACCGGGCTGGCCGTGAGCAGCGCCGGGAGCGGCCGCTGCCCGCTGAGCCTCTTCCCCCGGGCCCTGGGGAGCAGCCTCCAGCCCCTGCCATCCCCCCGGACCCTGGGGAGCAGCCTCCAGCCCCTGCCATCCCCCCGGGCCCTGGGGAGCAGCCTCCAGCCCCTGCCATCCCCCCGGACCGGCACCGGCACCGGCGCTGCCCGGCCCGGCCAGGACGGGACGCGGCTGCTGCGAGCCGCCGCCAGAAGGAGCAAAGCAGCGCACGGAGCCCCGCAAACACCGCGGGCCAGCCCTGCACACCGAGCAGAGCACCAGGAGGAGGAGGAATTCTTCATATGACCGAAACCAAACGTGCCAGGCGGACTCATCCTTCCCAAAGGACAGCGAAGCGCTCTAGGATGTACTGTGGCTGCTGCTGCTCACGGTGTACCTCTGTAGCTGTGACACTCCACTAGGGGTCACTGAGGCAGACCCTGAATTTCCATGGAGAGATGCTTAGGAGGCCGTAGGGAAAATAACACTGTATTTACAGAAAGATCTTGTTTTGATTTTTTGTTTTATTTTTTTTAATGCACAGTAGGTGAGGGGTTTGCTGTGCAGTGAATAGGAATAAGCCATATGACTCCTACAGCTGTTCTAAGACGATAAAAAATAGACAGTGACATCTTCAGACAGGTTTTGAAGGTGCAGCTTGTCTGAGCTGCCCAAGCAGCTGGGTGCCCCCAGCCGTGGGGACTCACCATCCCTCGCCAGGCATGATCTTGTCCTGGCACGGTCACAGTGGTTATGCTGGTGTTCCTTTGTGTTCCTTCTTGCTTCCTCTGTTGTTGGTATTTAAAATCTATCAATGTTGTCAATTTTATGCAAGATTTGAAATATAAGAGTATTATTTTAAATATTTCTCAGGAAAAATATTTTTCCCAACTCAGCAAAGTACATGCAAGAGACACGCACTTGAAGAGAAGTGCCAGTAAAACCTGCTGTTGCCTATTCATGTGACACTTAAAATAAACACAGCAACAGGCCAGGCTTTGTAAAACCAGTGTGCAATTAGCTGGCAATCCTAGCTGGGTTTTAATTAACAGAAGACAAGAGAAGTTAAGAGTGTTGGAGGGAATTGCTAAATCCTCAAGAGTAAAAAGGACAGGAGAAATGAAGTCATGATTCAGCATCAACAGATGCTGAAATAACTCCCATCTTGATCAGTTGTTTTCTCAAGTAGGATTAAATAAATCTCAGAGGGAAAGAGATGGGAAGAATATGAAGGAGGAGTGAAATTATTCAAAGACAAGCCACATCTGATCATACTTACCTTCCAAACAGTACAACAAAGAGGTATTTTCTCCCTTAAATATATCTGAATTCTGGAGGGAATATAGGGAAGTCCCTGCTCTGGACCCTCCCAGCAGGTGCTGCCCTGCCAAGTGATTCTCATGAACCCTTCAATTTGGGAACCAAAACCTACAGAACAGAACACTTAATTCACTGGACACTTACAAACATCTCCCAGGTTTTCACAAGCTCTGCAAAAATTGTGGACTTTCTAATGAACTCTGCTGTGATGTGTTACACTACGAGGGTGCTTAAGTAATCTTTCCTAGCACTAGAAACTCAGCAGGGCTTTTCAGAGCTGGAGAAAATGTCTGCTCAATAGGGAAGCAGCCAAGAGGAGCTGGCAGGGGCTGGCTCCTCTGCTGTGGTGTGTGTGAGGGTGGGCTGGAGGCACGTGGGGAGAGCAGGGGGCTCAGAGCAGGGCAGTGCTCTCTAAAACACGAGGTTACAGACCTGCAGTGGGCATGGATGGCATAATCATGAACTTGGGAATTAAGGCAGAAGTGGGATTACTGGAAGAAACAGCTTTAAAGAGAGATTTCATGGCCTTCTCTCTACTCTCTCCTGCCAAAGGTACTTGAATGTGACTATTTGGCATAATCTTATTTTACCTAAAGAAAGAAGCAGCAGGTCAGTATCTAGCCTGGGGGAAATGCATCATCATTTGGGGATAAAAGGGGACAGGTTTCATCTGCCTGCAACAGATCATGGAAAAGGGCTTCAAGTCAAAGTAAAATGGCTCTGAAAATACTGCTTTTAATAGTGACCATGTAAAATCCATGTATTTTAAGCACAGGATATATCTAGTACAAATTCTGTATTACACAGGCAGGTGTGCAAGGTGTGTTAGGTCAGAGGGCACATTTCTCTGTGGACAGATTCAGTTGTGGAAGGCAAAAATTCACATTTTCCAGGCTGTTCATATCACTGTAGCCTCTATTTTATACTTCTTCCTTGCACGCTGTGCCATTTCTTTCAGGCTTTAAAAAAAGTCTAATAAGGAGCATGGGTTGGCAGGGTCTGCTGAAGGTCTGTGTCCCAAGCACCCTGAGAGGATCTTCCTGGTAAGCAGCCAGAGAGAATGGATGCATGAGATGTGTAGGGCTGGCAGTGAGCTCAGCCAGGGCTTCCCATCCCATGTGCTGCTCCCAGCAAAGCACACTGGGGAAAACAGCCTTGGGAAATTGGAGAGGGAGTTTGACAAGTTATGCTTAGAGGATCATGGCATCACAACACTGAATGAAGGCAAATGCAGTGGGATTTTTACCTTTGGTGTGTGTCGAGCTTGGTATGAAGGATTCACTCTGGTGGGAATGGCTCTGACCTGGCTGTGACCCCTGGGGTAATGGTGCTGTGGATACTGAGCTGCCGATTCCTTTGATGGACAGCAGCCAAGGTGGTCATTGATTAACTGAGATTTTAATTTTGAGGCATGCACGTTTTAGGGGCAGTGGGATCCTGCTTTGTGTCAGGCAGTGCCATGCCCAGGAGCAGGGACATGGCCCTGGGACTCCTGTGAGCCACTGGGTGACCCCATTCCCAGAGGGGGCAGAGATGCTGCGATGTACTCACAAGGGATGAGGATGAACAGTCCCATCTGAGCTGAAAGGCTTTTCTCCTGAGTCACTGGCACAGGCTGGGTGATGGAGGGAGGAAATCTGTTCTTGCAGGAGCAGAGTGTGTGCTGAGAGAGGGAGCTGTGGGCAGTGGGGGTCAGAAGAAGCAGAACTTGCTCTGAGGTCATGGGGTCACTTTAACACAACCTGAAGGGCTGACTGCTGTTGCTTTTTTTTTTTTTTTTAAAGCCCCTGGCAACAGAAATTGTGTCTTTTGTCTCCTCTGAAGCAAGCACAGTGGTATTTCTCAGGGATGAGTTGCCTGGGAGCAGCGGGAGCACTCCGCGATGCCTGGATACAGGCACAAAGGCAGGGGGTGCTCCCTTGCTCCCCACTCCTGGCGGGCAGGCAGCCAGGAAACCCCTGCAGTGGTCAGTGAGATCACAGGCTCGGCCTCTCATGTTAAAAAGAAGCTGGCAAGCTTGATTCTTTCGGGGAAGCAAATGCTGAAAGCACTCTTCTTTCCTCAATTCTGGGCCAAATTCATCTTTCATGAAAGCCTTGGTAAATCCTGAGGCAGTCCTTCCCAGATTTACACCGGTGGGCCTGGGGTGGGACTTTCATTCTCTTCACCTGTGTTTGTGCTGTGCCCTGTACCCTGTACAAACAAAGCTTTGCAGCCGCTTGGTAGAGGAAAACACGTGTTTGTAACAGGAACACAAACCAGGAATTGTCTCGTTTGCTGCAGGTGAGTGTGGCAGCTCCAGCCCTGCAGGGGCTGTGCCAGCGTGTGTCATCGGGGCCATGGTCACCTGTGCAGGGCTGGAGCAGTGATGTCACCTCCTCTATTGTCCCGTCACCTCTTGGTTTTTGCAGGTTTTCCAGATTGTTGTTGTTGTGGTTATTTTTGGTGTTATTGGTGGTGTTATTATTGTTGTTATAATAGTTAGGTTTGTTGTGTTTCTGTTGTCCCCGTGTGTCGCGGCTGCGCTGGGCAGGGTGCGGGGACTGCGGGGACGGTCCCGCCCGTCCCTGTGGCACCAGCTCCGCCTGCTGCCTGCACACGGCATCCTTCCCCTGCGGGTCCCTGTCCCCCCCCCGCTCCGTGTCCCTGTCCCCGGTGTGTCTCTGTCTCTCCCTGCTCCATGTCCCTGTTCCCGGTGTGTCCCTGTCCCCTCGGGAGCAGCAGCGCAGGGACAGCAGGGCTGTGTGCAGGCGGCAGCTGCGGTCCGAGCTCGGGGTTTTCGTTCCCCTTGCAGCGAAGTCCCCGTGCCAATCTGCCCCTCCCTCCTGCCCCGCACAGCCCGGGCAGCCCCCGGGTCCCACGGGTGGGTGATGCTGCTCCTGTGGCTCCAGTGCCTCGACAGAAAGATGGGAGCTGCCTACAGCAGCCCCAGCCAGGGCGCGGTCTGCACTCCTCCCCCCAGGCTTTGCCTTTCTGCACCATCCGATCTCCAAGCCCAGCCGTGGTCCAGCGTGTCTGAGCTCCTTATGGAGCTTCAGTCCCTGTCCCCACCCTTCCAGCAGCTGGGGCTTTTAATCCTCACTTTCATTAACACGAAATTAACCTGATAGATTAGAACGTGCTAGAGGTATTAATAACAAAGAAAGCCCATTTCGCTCTCATTCATTGATCCTCTCTGACAGCAAAGTAGTCAATTAAGGAGATCTGTCATGTAAGTGAGAGGGGAAAATAGAGCTGTTCTTAACGTGTTTTATTGTTTTTTGGCAGCCTCAGTCACTGATGCTGTGCAATGTCATGTGCAGTTGTTACTGTGCATCTGCTGTGTGTAAGAAGAGTTGATGTAGTACTGACAAGAGTGCTACAAAGATGTTTTACTAAAAAAATGCTATGAATTTTCCCTTTTCATCAGTAGTTGAGCACTGAATGATCACTCTAGGACAGAGGTGATGGAGCAGGGCAGGGAGTGAGGTGAGGAGTGGGACCTTTGCTTTGGCAGGGCGGAGCTGGAGGAGATACAGAGCATTCCAGGTGGTGTCTGCCTCTCTGTCCCTCGCTTGCAAAGTGAATTATGAAGCTCAAAGGCCCTGAGGTTTTGCTTTTCTCTAATCGGGAAGGAAACTTCTGCTGAAGCCAAAGTGAAGCCGAAGGAGAGGTCTGGGCTGTGAGAGGGACACAGAGGGGCTGGGGTGTCCCTGTGGTACCCTGTATGTGTGGCACACATCCTTCTCTTCCCTCCCATCATTCTGTGTAGGTTGGCAATCAGGAGAATTCCCTGCAGCCCCTTTTGCCCGTGGTGCTGCTGACACTGCTCAGGGGAGAAAGGCCATTGCAGTCTGGAACTCCCTGCCCAACCTTCCTGGCACCTCCTACACACAAACTCGGCTTTGCAGCAGCTGCTTGGGCCTGTGTGGTGAAGATGTAAGGTCTTGCTGCTGGATTTTGCTGAGTAAACCTCCAAATATTAATCATGCCAGCCTGACAGACCAGCTGGGCTGGGACATGCAGGAGTGGAGCATGCATGTGTTAGGGCATGGGGCTCAGCTGGGACTGAGCTGCCCAACCTGTGCATGTTCCTATTGGAGCTCTGCTTTGTCCCCTTCTCAAGACAGTGTTTTCCTGCAAGGCTTGCCAGCACCTTTCTTTTGTCCTCAGGGAAATGAAAACTCATTTTTCCTTCAGTCTTCAGGGCCCTGATATGGTAAGTGTGGAAGGCACATCCCTGGCTTGCTTGCGGACATCAGGGAACATGGGAGGAGCCTTGGCAGCAGAAGCTTCCTGAGGATGGGGTAGGATGGACAGGAATGGCCTGAGTGCCCCCCTTGGGCCTCGGGAAGGAACCTGGAGGAGAACAAAAATGCCTTTTGCAAGAGCTGCCTGCCAGCTGCAGAATGTTCCTCAGGGTGATCGCTCTGCTGCAGGCAGGTGTGCCTGCAGCCTGGGCTTCAGCAGCAAGCTGTGTCCTGGAACTGTGCCCTTCTCAGTGTTAGCTGCTCCCCATCAACTTTATTTTCAGAAAATGCTGCTCATTTGCAATGCAATATCCTAAATTGAACACCCCAAATACTTAGTACCTCACAGAAGGGTCAGAGACATTTCCCACCTCCCAAACCATAACAGCAGTAATACAGAATAACAAAATACAGCAGAGGTTACAATAAGATCTTATTTCTTGTTCCCATGTATTGGTCTTGTTTAGGTGCAGAGGATGCACCTGATCAACCTGTGTTAAAAGTTCAATTATCCTATTTTTAAAGAGAAATAGGGATCACACCCAAGTTTGGGAGGGTATCTGGAATGAAAAGTGAATGTTCCAGGAAGCAGTCAGAACAGATACATTGTCCTGGGCAATGCCAGGAGGCAGTCATATCTTCCATGGAATTTTTCAATCAAACCCTCCCCTTACAGCAGACTCCTCCCGACAGCACAACTGCATTGCAGTTTGCTGTCCTGTGTTTCTGATGTCTAATTCTCATTATTTGAGAGAGGTTTTGAGAGGTTTTCATCTCCCATTGAGCATTTGTATTAATATTCCAGTTCAGGATCTCAGTTCTGCTGCTGATTACAGACAGCGACAGATCCAATTCCTATTAGGGTGAATTTATATTCTTTAAGAGTCCCAAAAGCTTTCTTCTCCCCTATCACCCTTCTTCAGGCACTGGCAGCCTGGCTATGCTGGGAGGTGATTAGGTTTGTAAATTTGTTCCTGCAGACACTCAGTGACACTACTCATTTTCTCATCTCCCTTGTGCAGCTGAAATTGTGACAGCCTCACTTCTGTAATTGGGATCATCTCCAGCAGCATCTCAGCATCAGAAGGAGCCTCACAGGGCACAGGCCCGGGAAGGCAGGAGCAGGCAGGAGCTGCTGGGGCTGTCAGCTGCCACAGCTGGTGGAGATTGATCCTTGCTTCCCAAAACTGCAACAGAGGATGTGAAATACCCTGACAACTGAGTGGACGTGAAAGATGCTTGCTCTGAAGTAACCACCTCCCTGCTGGCCTCACTGGGTTTCAGCACCTTGGTGGGGAGAAAGAGAGAAAGTCTCTCCTTGCACTCTTTCCTTAGGTTTGGCTCACTGCTGCTGTCTTGGGAGTGGTGTGAGAGATGGAGGAATGATGACCCAAAGCCTCCCAGCCCTTCTAAGCCTGTGCCTTCTGCCCTTGTGTCACTGCTGGGAGCTGGGATTGTCCCTGGTGGGTGTGGTGCTGCTTGGTCAGAGGCTGCAGGCACAGAAGGCTCAGCCTCCCCCTGGATGTGCCATGCTCACTCATAGGAGTGCCTGGATTGGGAGCCTGGGCCACCAGGCTTATCTCTGATCCTTCCTCAGCTTTCCTCTCCTCCAGACAAGGCACCAGTAACTGTGTGAATAATTCACTCACAGAGGCTGGGCACACACCTGAGCCATCCTCTCCCCTTGTTGCTTTCTGAACCTGAAGCTTCACCAGTGGATGGTTGAAGTGGAAATGTGGTTTGTGGTTTTGCTTTTGCTTTACCAGAATTAGCTTAAAATGCCCCAGGGATTCTCAATGAAAACAATAAAAAAAGGAGAGTATATTAAAGGAAACTCCCAGGGTAACACAAAAGATTGAGTGTGCAGTGAGTACAAAGGAAATGTATTTTGGCCATTCCAGTGGCTGGAAGTTTTATTTCCAGTCTGGCAGAAGAACTAAGCAAGCAGATCTTGGTTGTGTTCCTGCCCCTTCCTTATTTGTTGGCTGTATTAGAAGCATCCTCTCAGGATGACCACATGTGCTGGGAACAGCCCCACCAGCAGCTTCCTTTGGATGCAGTGCTCTGGAAACTGGTAACGGTCGCTGGGGTGGGTGCACATAACTGGGATAAATAAATGCTTAGATGAAATACAGCATTTCATGGCACTGATATTCCACTTCCCTGAGGGCTTCCTTGTTCACTGGGCATAGTGGTTGTTGTGTGGCCTCCTGCCAGTCCAGCCAGATCTTCAAGCTGTTTCTGCAGTCTCCAGAAGTGAGTAGTTGGAAGGGGACTAATCAGGTTGGTTCTGCCACCACCGGAAGTGTCTTGGTGGAGCAGATGTACAGTGACACTCTCAGGGCTCCACTGAAGCTCCTTGGTGGGATGGTTTGGCCACCAGCTGGTTCCACTTGCAGCTTCAGTGGTTTCACACTGAGGAGGGCACTGGGCTCCCAGCTCTGCAGTCCAGCTCCCCAGAATCTACAACCCCAACCTAAGACAGGCTGTGAGGGTTTCCAGGCAGTCTGTGTGAGCTGGGGCACCAGAGGAAGGGGTAGGATGAGAGCAGAGTTTCCCTGAGAATTTAACTGTAGTTTTCTCATCTTGTTTTAATTTGGAGCTACTGGGCTTTGTGGAGAGAACAGCTGATTGCAGAAATGCCTCTTGCTGATGTTTACCAGATATTCTTTTTAGATGGGAAAGTTATTCTGTGTCATGAGAAATTTCACAAGTGTTAGCTTTTTTTGCAAGTTGGAGTGAAACCAGATTTCAGGAGGTTTAGATTTCTCACAAACTTGGAAGTTTGTTCACCCTTAGGTGCAGCCCTCTGAAACTTGCTCAAGCTGCTCAGCCACCTCATCCTGCAGCACATGGCACAAAGTGTTTTAAAGCAGTTGAGACCAGACAGGTACCATGGGAAGCCAAGCACTTTCTTGTAGGGAAGAGCAAATCTTTTACTTCTCATAGCTGCTTTGCTTCGGCAATTGCCTCTGTGGAGACTTCTGTTTTCCAGTCTCATTGTTCAGCTCTGGTAATAACCACTGTTGTGTTTACAAGTTCTAAGTGATGACAGGCCAGAAGCCTGCCCAGCATTTAATTCTTCCTGTGTCAGTGTGCTGGCTCTGCTTGCCTTCACCAGCACCCAGGGCTTTCTGTCCCTTGTTCTGCTTGCCATGACACTGAGCTGAGAACAAGCCTGACATGTGCTGTCCCTGTGCCTCCCCACACGGGATCCCTCAGTCCCTGTTTCCAGGCATCTCTTGTTCTAAGAGGCTGCATTTCATCTGTAATTTGGGGGCATTGGTAAGGCAGGTACTGTGTCATGGGCATCCTGAAGGACCCTCACACTCCATCTGTGCCCTGTGTTGTGTTTGGTTCCTAGGTTTAATTTGGAAAGAGGGAATTGCTGCCAAGGCATCAGTGGGAGCAGGTGTGCAGTGTCAGAGGTGCAGTACCTTGGCAGGCAGGCTCAGGGGAGGAGTTGCCAGGGGTGAGCAGGGGTGGTGGTGGGAGGACATGCCAGGGCTCTCCATGCAGCAGGGCAGGCTGGCCTTGAGGAACAGCTCCTGCTGCTCCTTGTTGTCTGCAGGTGTTGCTGGCATAGCCTTCGCCTCTGCATCTGTCTGGGGGAGTGCAGCACCCACAAACCCAGCAGCAGCAGCCAGTGTGACCGAGAGGCAGCACTCGTGGTGCTGGGAGCAGAGAGCTCCTGGGATTCAGGTGTCAGAGTGGGAGCTGCCAGGCCAGGGCCTGAGGTCAGGCTGGCAGCCCCCACAGTACTGGCCAGCATGCTGGCACAAGTGGGGTCACTGCCACTCATAGGGGATGTACAATGCTGCGTCCTAGAGAAAATCTTGAGCCTTTAGCTGAAAAACAAGAGGGAGGAGAGGAAGGAAGGAAAACCCATAAAACACTTTCTTCTAAGGTCTTGCAGATCTACAGCCCTTGCCCCACTTATCTGGCTGCTGGGTTTTATTTTCAGCTGTTTGATTCATGAGAGCGTGTTTTGGAGCCTTTTGAAGTGTGGAGACCACTTCCATCCCCCTAGTGACTCAAACCATCCATGGTGAGCCAGCAAGGTGGCGCTTCCATGGCTGTGCTCCCCAGGGAGGGTCGGGGCTGCTGCACCCCAGGCTGCCACAGAGCTGCCTGGCAAGGAGCCCCTGGGACTTGCTGCAGCTGGATTGCACAAAATTTATCAAAAACAGAGCAGGATGGGATTTTTATCCAGGTTTAATTTGAGCTTTCCTTGATTCCAGTGTAGCTGTGAGATATGATGGACTCCTGTATTTTCTATGTTCTGCTGTGCTTTTATGGCAGGAGCAATGGTGAGCCTCAGACCAGGCTCGTCATCAAGGCCTGGATTTGAGTTGCTTGTGAGGGAAGCTGTGTTGACAATGAAAATACTTTACAAGTATTGCAAAGGTTGAATGGAGATCTCCTCCCCCCACACTCACCATGAAGATCCGGGGCCTCTGAGAGGTGGATGAGGATGGCAGTGCTGGCCACCCACGCCTGGTGGCCACCTAGAGACTTGTCTGTGTTTCTCAGTTGTTCTTCTGGGTAGGATTTGTCTGCAAGAGAATCTATAATGGTTGTGATTCAACACATGGTTACTGCTTGGAGGATGATTATTTGAAAGCATTTGTTCTCTCTGTGTGTGTTTTGTGCTCTGTCTTGCTTGACCTGCACCCAGCAATGCAGGTTGGCAGCCTCAGCCTGTCCATCCATTATCATTAATGCTCTAGCATGTGGTTTTACTTTATGGAGGATTGCACAGGTTGCTGGTGGTAATGGGAAAGGAGATGTTATGGGCATGCAACAGCCCCTTTTAACATCGACATTTTGGATGGTTTTTGAAAGCAGTCACCCGTTGTATATTCTAAAAGCTATTTGCCTGTAATCTTAAATTGTGATAACAATAATAACAATAACCTTGCTGATGCAGAGGTTGTGTGGGAGAAACATTGAAAATTTACTACAAAGCTTTGCCATGCTTGAAGTGATTTTTTTTTCTTTTCTTTTTTTCCTCTTTTGATGACTGAAAGCCATTTCTCACAGCAGTGGCTGGCAGTTCCAGCTGTGGCAGTTCTGGCAGTGTCACAGCAGAGGATCAGGCTCTGGAGGCAGCATGGCTCTGGGCAATGTCCTTTTGCAAAACAAGTAGGAGGCAGTGCAGTCATTTCCCCAGAAATGTGGGGGTGCAGTTGGCCTTTGGTCCAGCAAGGTGTCAGAGCAGTGACCATGTCCCTTCCCATCCCAACCCAGGTGTGCCCAGCTCCTGCACATCTGCAGCTCACAGAGCCTGGCTCTGAGCAGGGCCTTTCCTCAGGAACACCTGGTTCATCCATCCAGCATGGGCACTCCTCTGCTGGGAAGGATGTGATGCACCAGCCTGCTCCAGAGGCAGGATCACAACTGGGGAGCTCTGTGGGGCTCTCGGGTGCCCAGCTGCACTGCAGTGCCATGGGAGCCATCAGGCCCGTGGGGTGAGGCAGGGGGGGCTTGTCCTAGGTTACGATATAAAGATGTGCCTGAAAGTGTGAAACCAGGTGGGCCAGTGTTCCTTATCTCCGGGGGAGATATCTTCTGCTAATGGGCCATGTGCTAAAAACCAGGTGGGGCAGTGTTCTCTATCTTGCCCACAACTCCATCCTTTCTCCAGAAAGGTATCTTCTGTTAATGGGCCATTGAGTCCCACCGCATGACTGATAAAATTACATCATCCCATTGGGAGATGCTCCACCCATGGGGAGGAGCCAAACATTTCCTACCTAGATAAAAGCTCAGATTTGGAACACTAAGGCAGCCCTTACCCACTGGTTTCCAGAGGACAAGAGCTACCAGACCTTTCTACAGGATCAATATTTCAACAAGACCACTTCATCTGGACTGCTACCACCTCCCTAACTAGCAGGGTGTCAGGTTGTGTTCTTACTCTGTCAGTTGTTTTCTTTTGTACTATTGCATGTATTTTATTTTTTTTCTTTTTCCCTATTAAATTGTATTTCTGACCTGGAGTCTCTCACTGGTTTTGCTTTCAAACCAGCACAGGGCTGGAGGCTGAGGAGTGAGCCCCCAGCTCCAGACACCCCTGGGACACGGAGCCACCGCACAAAATTAATGAGATTGTCACAGGCTGGTCACGGCTCAGGAGCTGCTCTCGTCCCCAGCCCCTCTCCTGGAGCTTCCAGCCTCTCCAGAAAATTACCCTGTAGAGTGTCATTTCTCATGCTTATTCTTAGCCTAATCGTGTGTACTTGGTTTGGGTTCTGGAAGCTGGATGAAAGTCAATTCATTTGAGTTTAAAAATTCAGTCAATCAGATGTGGTTGGCTGAGTTGTTTTTTCTTTCACCTCATGCTTCACAGACATTTTGGTGATCAGCATTGAGAGCGTTAGGGCTGAAGTTATCCAAACCTCTCCACTGGATAGGAAAATAGTATTATTCTCATTTTATTCAGAAGGAAATGAAAATACAGGGATTTTGTACAGCTTGCCTAACATCATAGGGAGACTCCCTTTAATAAAAAACAGATCTCTCATCTCCTAATCTTTGAGATTAAAAGCAACAACATCCTTCTTCCTTAATCCTTCTTTCATACACTTCAAAACTTTGCACTAACAGTTTGTTTTTGTTGGGCATGGCCTTGATAAGTGATTTCTTTGAGCAATTGCCAATTCACGGGCCATTGTTCAGTGATAATGAGCTGGCTTAACATAAATTCAACAGCATGCCAAGACTCTACACCTGAACAGGCATCCGGAGGTTGGAACCCTGTCTGATATTTGAAAAAAAAACCCAGTAT
Source organism: Rhabdornis inornatus (assembly GCA_013397075.1). Lineage (NCBI taxonomy): Eukaryota > Metazoa > Chordata > Aves > Passeriformes > Rhabdornithidae > Rhabdornis > Rhabdornis inornatus. The sequence goes on along the minus strand of VWZS01002380.1, from coordinate 804,260 downwards.
TGTTTAGAAAGAAAAATGAGAATAAGTAGGAAGAGGATGAATGCAGAGGTATGGCATACATACAAACTGCAGTGATCTCAGGTACTCAGGCTGGATTCTCTGTTTTCTTATACTGCACCATCACTCCCTGTTGCAGTCTTTAGAATTCCTCTTTGTCAGGCATGTGTTGAAACAATGAGGATGCCTTTATCTGGCGATACTGGGGGCTGAGAATGGCTCTGTGGAGGCTGGTCAGTGGTGGGTGGAAGGGAGGGAAGCCTTAGCATCTGGAGGAGGAGGAAAAGGAGCTTTTGGATGGCAGTGAAGACATCGTTCTTGCCTGGAGCAACAATGAGATACTCAGTGGATCTTTCTTCCATCTGAAGTAGGAGTTGAGAGGCCAGTTCTTGGTGAATCTAGGCACTCACAGACAACAGGGTATCTTGGAGGGATGTGCATAGTGGGAACAGAAATAATTAATGACTGTTTTTATTTCCATTTTCCTTATATGTTTACATTAATTGAACTACTACTGTCTTTTTCTGCCCTTTGTCTTTGGAGGTGCTTACTGCTACAGGCTTCTGGAAGATCTTGGGGAGAGGATGGTCCTACTTTCCAGGAGCATTGATTGTGCTTGGAAATGAAGTTGTTAACAGCATTCAGTTTCCACCCTTCCCCTAGCCAAGAAGTGGCTGTTCCACTTGTGTACTGTGCAGTGCCTTGGATTCCAGATCCTGAGGTATCTTTGCTGTGCTCATCTCCTGTGGGTTTGGGTCAGTCAGCCAAGTGTGGCTGGTGCTGCCTTTCAGAAGTCACACATCTGCAGCAGGTTTGCCTCATCCTTCAGGTGCTCTGGTGCTGAGGAAGCCTCACATCCACCCATGGGTTCCCTTCTCAGTGTGCAGGTGGGGAGTGCTCCTTCCCAGGCTCCTGTCAGTGACAGAAAACAGATGCTGGTCTGGCAGCACTGGGTGCTGGAAACACTGAGGCTGGCCCTGCTCACACGTTGCCCTGCAGAGTTGTGTACTGCTGGTTCCGCAAAGCATGACTGGAACTGATTTTGTTTGTTGCTCACAATAATTTTCTCCCGGGGTCATAGATTAGGCAGTTTTGGTTTGCTCTTTTCCCAGTTTGGTTTTAATTAGTATTTGACCTCCTCACTGCTGGTTCCCTTCTGCACTTGCTCTATTGTAGTCATTTTGCTCTGGGCTATTTTCTGAGAAAAACTAGGACATACTCAGTGCCTTTGGTAGATGTTATGCTTGGAAGGTGGCCCAGTGCTGTAAGAAGTGCTCCTGACTGAGTAATGGAAGCCAAGAACTAAAAAGTTATGATAGTGTTCCAGTTAAAACATGGGAGTACCTCATGCCATTTCAAAGTGGCTTAGCCTGTGTCATCACAGTACCAACAGAAAGGTGAGTCCAGAGCACTGCTGCTCTCAGGAGATGGCTGGCTGTATAAATAATCACTCAGACTAGGAGCTGTCAGTGAGAGCCTGAAGCCACCCTTCTCTCTGCCCACGCCCTTTGCTGGTGTCTCTGGCAGTCAGGCCAGCCCTGCTCTTTGGGAGCAAAGGACATCACTGCAGGTTCTGTGTTCAGGGAGAAGGCATTGCCAGGGTTCTCCTAAAGGGTGCAACTCTAAAGCTCTGCTCTGCTTGGTGTGTCCCTGTTCGTTTAAATCTCTTCCAAGAGTGTTTCCCAGGGTGATAAGATAAGATCTAGTGGCTATCTCAATCTCAGCTAAAAGAAGTGAATTTAGCCCGGTATCTTTGAGAAGCCTGTGCTGTCAGCAGCTCTCCCGGTGGGAGAGGAGCTCCGGGAGAGCAGCAGGACCTGCCCAGAACGGGTCATCCCTGCAGGCAGGAGCTCCTGCAGAGCATGGAAATGTGACAGGACATAGCATTTCAAATCTCATCCGGGCTGTTGAGAAGGCAAACAAATGCTGTTTCTCTTAGCCCATGTTCAGAGATTGTGAGTTCAGTACCTCCAAATCAGATTTTATGGGATATTCAGCAACCTAGGGCAAAGGCAGTGGTGAAGAGAACTTTGGGTGGAGATACCTGGTTTTTTAAGTGGGATTTGTTATAGGTGACATTTTTGCCTAAATCAGCCAAGTCCCAATGTGCTTTTGTCAGTGTGACTTCTCTTGGCAAGAACTGGGTCTTCTGCTATGTTTGTGAAATTGTGCATTTAATGGGCAGTGACTTGCTGGTGATAGTGCTCTGTGATGGGTGAATACTGGAATTTTAGTGTCTAGTGCTGAACAGGCATAAACTTGCTATTTTGTCAGCATGACTTCCTTTTTATTGTATTTGTGCATTAAATCTAACAAACAATGGAGAGCCTCACACTGTGCTGTGGAAATGCTTCTATTCTCTGTCTTGTGCTTTTAAACATTTTGTAGATTGCTTTGTTACCTAGAAGCATAAAAGCTCCCCTATAAATTGATGCATATCCCAGCTTTAGAACACTTGGATATGAATTAGCTTGCTGTCCATCTGAAGAAAGGATTTCAGAACCCACAAACATGGTCAGAATCATCTTGATCCAGTTTACTGCATAGTTTTGCTTGACCAAGCAGATGTTTTCTGTGTGTTCAGCAGAAGAGGGGTCAAACCCTGTATCTGAGCCTACTATTTCTGGCAAAAACACTGATGTTTTTAATCCTTTTTGAACAACACTCTTCTGAGAACTTATTTTGATTTATTAACCTGGTTGTTTGAACACAGGGAAACAATCTGGAGCTGCGACCTTGACTCAGGGAAGTGTGTGCTCAAGTATTTCTGCTCTGAATCCCTTCAGGCTCAGTCCAAGGGTGTGAGGGAGTCTGATGTGCACATCAAGGCTCTTCAGAGACACAGGTCAGCCTCGAGTGCCTCTCCTTTGAGGGGTTTGGGTATGGTTGGCTCTTCTGGGCTGTGTGGGGTAGTGGGGCTGCACCATGCAGTTCCCCAAAGAGGTCTGATGGAGGGCTCTGCTGGGATCTGCAGACTCTCCATGGCTGAGGAATCCAGTGCCATGTGGTGCTCTCAGCTCTGGAGCAGTGCTGACACAGGCTGAGCTGGCCTGGAGACCATGACAAGCCATGACGTCTGCAATGCCCACTGGTAGGGTTGGGCTCTTATTGGGAACAGCTGGGTTTGGGGGATGTCACCCCATGCAGCTGAATTAAATAATCTTCTCTCTCTCTCTCAGGACAAGAAATCTCCTCTCCTATGTGCAATGGGAACGTGTGGTGACACAGCATTGAGTACAGCTCCCGTTCCCCATTGGAATACTGCCCAAAGCAGTATTCATGGTGTCCCCAGTGCAGGGACTGCTCAGACACATCCCAGAGGGGGACACCCCCCCAGCCTTGCAGGGGAAACGTGCACCTCCAGTGAGTGGCAGGATGAATAATGCCTTTCCCATTTTCCCATTTTCCGTGGAGCCCCGCAGCCGGAGTGACGAGGCAGCACTCATCTGGTGGTGAGACCTCCCTTCCTGTTACTCACAGAGCTCCTGACTAATTCACACATTTCTGGCCAACGATTTTCCAGCGTCACTGCCTCAAAGAAGGCACTTCTGTCAAAAATGGCTGGGTTCCAGGGGTGAGAGGGAGTCCCTGCTGCCAGAGTCAAACATGCAATTGCCAGCCTACATTTTCTTTATACTTGCAAACTCCATAAGCATTTCACTGTGATTGGAATTTTTTAATCCCATGGAGCTGATGCAAAAGTGCTCAAATAGCCTGGACTGGCCCAGGATCAGCAGCAGGATCAGGATCAGCCCAGGATTCCCAGCCCGAGGTGGAGCTGTCCCTGCAGGGTGGATGGCAGTGCCACTGCTGCTGACAGAGCTGTGTACGTACTGCGTGTCTGGGGAGGTGTCTGCTGGATGTGATTGCTGCTTCTCCTGCAACATGGGTGTTGGGAAAGGAAACCCATGGAAACAGTAAGAGGATCCAACAAACAGCCTTGCATACGACAAGCTCGTCCATTGTCCATTGAGTCAGAGATGGCAGCAGTTCAGGGCCGGGATCACCACCGCCCGCCCCGGAGCGCTGCTCTCCGTGCTGATGATGACCAGATGTTCAGGCACATCTGACTAACCTCTGCTTCTCCAGCTCAGGCTCTTCCTGTGCTCACGCCTGAGATGGAGGGCCTCTGTGGGACACGGGGGCTTGGAGATGTTTTCAAAGCCCCAAGGTTGTTTGTATAAATATTGGAAAGCTGTTTCAAGCGGCTTGCACTGTGTTTTGAATGCTGTTCACTTCTGGGCTTTGAAAATGTGTCAGATGTAGACCTTGATAAAAACCCAGCACTGTGAGTGACACTGGAGTGAAATCTGGGGATGGGGAAGGAGAGAATTAAAACAACTTAGCTCACACTACTTGTCTTACGTCTTGAATACATTTCTCTCCCTCTCTTTTCCAGAGAAATCTCAGTGGGCACCACTGTGTCTCAGTCATTAGCCAACGATTTTGTGTGCTGACTTAAGGAAAATTAAAATATGGCCTTTCTTTTCCAAAGCACACACTTTAACTGTATTTTTAATTTTGGGATCATTTCCCACAGTTTTTAATTATCAGTCTTGGCTTATCCTCATGTGGCTTTTGTTAGCTCAAGAAAGCCTTTTTCTTCATGAAACCTGTCTCCAAGACAAGTTCCATGGGTCTGTGGGTGAAGTCCTGAGAGGCAGCAGGTCTTGTGGACTGTTCTTGTCATTTCTAGCTGGGAAGAGTAGGGCTGGCTGGTCAGTGGCACAGGGACAATTGCCACCCATGGCTCCCAGTGACAGTGAGTTATTGCTCAGGTGAGTGTTTCTGGAAATGTTTTTCTACCAGCAATGCTCTGGCAGGTAAAGTGGCTCTAAAGGGGGATTCACACCCAGGCTTGGATTCATCTCTGTTCTGGTCTGGTCTGTCTGATGGCCAGGACTGAGAGAACTCAGCTGGATGGAGGCTCAAAAGATCTGGGATGAACACTGCATTTCGTGCCTTGGCTGCCCTGCAGTCAGCACACAGCAGCACATCACAATTGGCTTGGGCACAGCATTTGTCAGGGAAATTTCTCTTTCAATCCATAAATGTAGGGAGCCTGTCAGATGAATTCTGTTTTCGTGGATTCCACGGTGCCTACTGTGTCTCTTTAAAGTGATAGTATGCCTTGGTGTCCCTTTGACAATTGTTCAATTTGCAGGTGCCTCGTGGATATCTTCACTGAAAACCCAGGATGTTTTAGTACAAAACTTCAACACCTAAATTTCCTCTAAATTCCCTAAATCACATACTCATCTGGAAAATCCTCATATATTTCAACCTTCTTCTACTTCCTCCCCTGGCCACTCCATTTTCTTTTGTCCTTATCACAACAAGGCTCAACGGAGTTAGGGAAGGCTTGTCTGTAAGTGTGTCTGAAAACTCAGATACTGCATATGCACTCCATAACAGTATCATTAATTACTTCCTTTCCTATTAAGTGCCAATAGAGACAATTTTGGGGTGCTTTTTTGAACCTCCACATGTTTTCTAGAATTGCAGCCTGCATAGCTACAGCTCATTTCCAGCATGGTAGAGCCACATCCAGGAGCTCCAGCTGTGAAGTGATGAGCAGAACCTTCAGCTGCTCCAGCTGTTTCTCTTTAGAGATGAAGATGAGCACAATGAAGCTGGCTGGTGTCTCCAGGTAAGCTAAGGAAAAGGTTTTAGCAGGTCAATAAGTAGCTGTCTGTTAGACAAACCTGAGGTGGAGATCTTCGTGGTGAAGAATGAATCATGGACTTGTGAACTACCCGGTGTTCTTGTTTAAGAAAACAAACAATTTGTTGCCAATCTGGACAAACAGTGACTTTCTGATCAGGGCTTGTTCTAAGCCAGTGATGACAGCAAGTGTCATCTGGGGTCATTATAAAAGGTTCTACATTCAGTTGATCTCTGTGAATAGTCTGCCTACTCATCTGCTAGGAGCAGACATGGTAGTAAATGCTTTGTGCCATTTCCCCTGGAATTTCACACAGCAGTTCCTGCACTGGTGGCTTGCATGGTGTGTCCCAAATCCAAACCATAGAAGCAATGTGCTGCTGTTGACAGGGCTGCCAGCAGGATTACAAGGCTGGCTGCTGCTCTCCTGGCAAGCTCTTTTGGGTTCCTTGGTCTCTGCACAGCCCCACCCCGACAGGCCAGTGATGCCTCTCAGATACAAAGTGCTGCACAGGACAGGGGGACCCAAGGGGGCCCAGAATTGTGGCCTCTGCCACCTTCCTTGGCAACACCCAGCCTGTGCCCTGAGCCATGCAGGGCAGAGCAAAGCCAACCTCAGTAGCATTGGGGGCCACTCCTGTTCTCAGGCAGTGACTTCACGTGGACCAAAACACCCACATTGTGCAATACCAAAGCCTGCAGACAGCACAGGGAAAAGGAGTTTCCACACACTTTTTCTGTAGATTGATCACTGTTCCTTTGGGATGGATAAAGCTGTGTTGTAGGTCTCCCCAGCCTTGTACCTGCTCCTAGCAGAGGGGAATGGAGCCATCAGTACCTCTTTGGTTTCCACAGACTTCTGAATTTACCTGTGTCCTATGGAGAAGGAGCCCTTTGTACACCTCCAGAGCTAATCACGGTAGAATGGGGAATTAGTTTTGCTCTTTACTCCCAGGCAAAGTTTCTGCAAGTGGGCAGAGGGAAGGTGAGTTTGGGGACTGCTCATCCCTCCTCTGGCCTGAGTGCTGGGATGCTCTGCAGCCCTGTCACAGGGTGGTGTCACACACAGCTCTCCATCTCTGTCTGCCTGTCTATCCCTAAGAAGATTCCCTGTCTTAGTACTGGCTGTAAAAACTAGGAAACACTGGGGTTTTACGGCTTGGCAGACATGGAAGCTGGGGTTTCACTGCTGTGTCATGGGGGGACAGCATGTCCTCCCTTTCACTGTTTAAAATAGGTGGATTTGAGCACCATAATGGATTAGGCACTGTGGGTGTTTAAACTTTCAGGATGATTGATCACCTCTCAGAGAGAGGCAGATGGTATGGTGATGAGTTCCAGATCCTTTCAACTGAGCATCTCTGAGGAAAGTGTTGTGGACCAGGCTCGGAGGAGGCTGCTCTCAATTTAATTTAAAAAAAACCCAAAAAACCCAACAACGTAGGATTTCAAATTAAATCCTCTTAGCTCATAAACAATAACTCCAAAAATTGACTAGGTTTACAATTAACTGCCTGTGCCCCTCTAGTATGTGAGCCAGGTGAAAGGCCTTGGTTCACAGCCCCACAAAGGCTTTGGGAAGGAAGGCTTGCAGGGGGCTGGACTTTGCTGTGGTCTCACCCCAGTGCTGCTGCATGGCCCCTGAAGGGAGCCCAGGTCTCCTCCCAGCCTCAGTGCCTTGCTCCTGGGCTCTGTCAAAAGCTCCTGCATTAAATGCCACTGTTTGGATCACCCTACTTGGAGACTTTTGATCCCTGGAATAGAAATGTGCTTTCCAACCCATTTAAAATATTCCAGTGGCTGTACTGGAGCCATTAGTAACCCCATAACAGGGCTGATGCTCAGTGAGCTACCATGGGTCTTTATCAGTGAAAAGCAATGAGCAACTGAGGAGCAAAGCTCAGCAGCTTCCCCAACATGCCCAGTTCTCTGCTAACCTCCATTCTCAGGAGAGGACTGATTAGAAAGAGTCATTTGCCTTCTTGCTTCCTGGCATAATTTTACCACTTCTCAGCATGTGTGCTGTGAGCCAGAGGAACCCCTTCCTCTGAAACAAGTCCCCTAAAGCATTCCCTGGGGCTCAGTGCAGAAACATTTGTCTCTGTGTCAGGGGCTGCATCCCCATGTTCCTCATGGTCCCCACCATTGTTGGGGAGGCTGGGAAATAACGCTTTGGCTTCAGTTCACAAACCATTAACTGTATGGGCATTTGAGGAGCCTGTCAGTTTTCCGAAGGCAGTTTCTGGGCTTTAGGGTGATGTAAAGTTTCCCTGTAAGCCAGTTGGCAGCAGCGCCTGGGTAAAAGCCCATGCTGTGTCACTCTTCCTTGAAGTGCTCTCCCAGCTCTGTGCCTGTTTGGGCTGTCTGGCTTGACTTCTGCAATTAGTGAAAGGTTATTGTAGGTTTAAAATGTTGCCTGCTTTGGCAGTATCTGCAGTCCCTTAAGGCAAGGATGCCTGCTTATTGTTATAACACTGCCTAAGCACAACACAGAGAAGTCCCTGTAGGAAAGAGTATTTCAGTGAAGTAGATTTAAAAAAAAAAAAACAACGAAGTTTTGGCTGGCCTCTCGAACCTAAATGCCATTGGAAACGAATACTAAGTTTATTTTTTTCTCCATAAATCACATCTCAGCGCTTTTGTTATCCTGCTCTCATCCTGCCGTATCTTCCCAGTTCTGATAAGGAGCACTTAGCTGCTGTCCCAGATGCCCAGGGGTGAGCAGAGCTCCTGGGGCTGCTGGCAGGATTCCCAGGGCCTGAGTGAGCTCCTGCTGCTGGGTGATCCATGGCCACCCTGCCATGCCAGTAGCTCGGGGTGCAGGGCTGCTTTGCCGGTGCTGGTGGCTCCATCTCTGCCAGCACCTTCTGTACTGTGCTGCCCAGGCCTGCCTGCAAACAGTGCCAGCACTGTGTGGGGCTGGGAAAAGGGATGGGAAACCAAATGGCTTTCCAGCGTCTCCTGTGGCCTGCCACCCAGCCTGCTCACAGCACCTGGGGTGCCTGTCTCTGCTGGGTGGTCTGCTGGGAGCCACTGCAGCCCAGACCTTTGGGAACAGCTCCTCTGGGACTCAGTCCTCTTGAGACTAAACACCCAGCCACCAGATAAGCATCTCCAAAAGGAAGAATTTCCATTGTGGGATGGGCTTTCATATGAATTAAAATAAGCAAATGCCTTGAAATCTATTCTGGGGAGTTGTTCAGAGGAACTGGAATATCCAGTTCAGTATGACAATCCCTACATCCCTCAGCACAAAGCTAGGGATAGCTGGGAAGCAAGAGCCTGTCTGTCAGGCTGTTTCAAGGATTTGAATACTTATGATTTTTATAATACAGGGCAACATCACATACATGTATAAAACATATGGGTTATTTGTGTTTTTCCCTCCAGCACACATCTTTGAAGCTTTCCCGACACTCCACTATGGCTGTGTAGAGGAGGAGCCAGCCCAGCCCTCCCGTGTGCCTTTTCTTCACACACTTTGATGTGAAGATGCTAAATGGCAGGAGAATTCAGTCCTCCTCCCACTGGTGCCCAGCTGGGTGCAGGCAGCAGTCCTGCTGCTCAGAGGGAGGACTCCTGCTCTGCTGGGCTCCAAAGTGTTTGCTCGTTCCTGATTAAGGCAGGCAATTCTGGATCACTGTGATAACATGGGATTAATCCAGAGGACTTTCTGCAGCTCACTATAGAAGACACTGATGCATGGTTCTGATCCATCCCTACTGCTAACCAGCAGGGCAATTGCAGGTGAAAGGGAAATATCTGTGCTGGGGAACGCCTGCCTGCACAGCCTGTGCACTGCCTGCTGCCAGCAGCAGCTACTGAAGCTTTCCCAGTGATCTGGCACACGATGAACTGGAATAATTTCTGATTTCACTCCTGACCCCCCCAACCCCCTCCCTCCCCAATCCAGCATGCATAATTTAGCAGGAATAATGAGCCAGATCATCATATCTGCTGTGATACCCCAGCTGATGAAGTGGCCCATCGTCTCTGCAGCTAACAGCGCATCCCACACCAGCTGCAGGTTCAACGTCTTGGCTTTTCCTGAGAGCCCAGAAGCTTCCCAGGGCATTTATTTCAGTTTTCTCCTTGCATTGATGGGAATTTCAACTCTCTTGATGTTCCTGTCAATATTCCAATTTTCACATTTTTGTCAGTAAGGAGCAAATCAGGTCCCTAAAGCTTCACAGGAGCTATGGTTTCAAAGCAATTGTTTGTTAGTACATTACTCAAGGAAGATTATTAACAGAATAGTCTTGATATAGGTTTATCTTGCAGAAAGAAAATAATCAGGCTTAAGCATCTCTGTGTGCTTTATCTGCTATAGTTTCCCTTTTGGGCTCTGCAACCACTATGTAAGATTCTAACAATATATAAAATTCATCTTTTTAGGAAGAAGAGATGAAACAGCTGCGTAAATTCTGAACTGTACTGCTTTCTTTATCCTGCTTTGTTAAATGGCAACTGTGGGAATGACCTTTTTTGAGGATGAGGCTTTAGTAGGGGTGTTTATTGCACCAATGTTTTTCTAAACGCATGAAGTGGAACTTACACTTAAATTATCATTTGATTAAAAGTGGGATTATGTGAGCTCACAGTAATGACCTTTCTGTGAGGATAATTTCTTTCTCAGCTCTCTGAAGGGAAGCTGGGAGGAACTGTCCTGCAGTTAGCAGGGTCACAGGGTTATTGTAAACCTCCTATCATTTTGAAAGGGTCTTGGGACAATAGTTATTGGAAATACAGTGCTGATACATGCCTGTAAAGTTGCCATGCACCCATTGCCCTTATGCTGGGCTGCAAAAATCCTTTTAGACTTTTTTTTTGTAAAGGTGAGTCTGAATATTGTGATTTTTAAATACTTTTTATAGGAGCTGAAAGAATTTTAAACCTCTCCACTCTGCTGGACAGGAGATCCCTGTAGCCCTCTTCTTGACACAGCCCTACCACTCCACTGCTTCCCCTGTCCCCTTTTAGGAACCTGCCCACCTTTTGCCCCTTTATGCCCATGTCATGTATTAATGCTGTGCTGAGTGGGATGCTGCTGTGAAGCCTGTTGAGCCACTAGAACGAGAAACAGCTGCTCTGCATTCTTTGCCCTCTCTGGTCTCAGAGGTGTTGTTTGTCTCCAGGCTTTGTTTACATGCCATCTTCAAAGTTTCTCTGCCTCAAAATACCCCATAGGTAGATCCAGGTCTCTGACATTTTCCCACTCAGCAGTACACAGGTGCCTGGTGTGCCCCAGGTCACCAAGCAGAGCTTCTCTGCTTTGTGCTGGGAATTGTGGGGTCCTTTGCCACTGTGCACACTGTGCCTGAAACCCCATCAGGTACCTCTGTTAATGGGGTTAATCATCCATGGGACCAGCTGGCAGCTCACAGGCAGCTGGGACTGTGTACCCCTGTCATCCACAGCTCACTGGCTTGTGCTAGGGATGGAGCTCATGGCAAAGCACAGAAAGCTCCCTGGAAAGATTTTGGCGGGTTATATCCTTTGAGAATTAAGATTCTGCCATGGGCTTTGAAATAAGTCAATTTTGATACAAATATTAAGTTTGATTGGAGAACCAAACAAAATATTTTTGGAGTAGTTATGTCAGTGTTAAGTTGCTTTCCCACGTTAATACCTCCTAAAACCCCCCCAACAACATATCCATTGTCTAGAACCATACACAGGCTGTTCCACAACATCCTTACTTACTGCAGATGAGCTGTATTTTCTATGAGTTTTTACTCTCTGTGGCTGAAGTGTGAGCATGCATGAGCTGGGGCTGAGCAGAAGCCAGCCTGGCAGGAGGCTGGGACAGCAGCAGGGTGGCTGTGGTGGCCAGGGAGAAGTGTGCTGGCCCTGCCTGTGCTCACTGCTCTGGGCACATGGCAGGAGCTGTGCCTGGCAAAAGGAGCCAGGAAAAGGTGCTCCTGCACACCTGCAGCAGCTGATGGTTGCAGTGGGAAGCACTGGAAAGCACATGGCTTGCAATGTCAAAATGACAGCTGGTGGCTCAGGCTGGGCATCAGGGAGAGCTCAGCAGGGAGGGGATGTCTCTGTGCCCTTACCAGCTGACCACCAGCTCTGTGCAACATCCCTTGGTGTGTCCTGGGGCTCTCAGGGTTAGCTGGCAGGAGCTGCAGTTCTACCCCTGCTGCAGTAGTTGTTCTGGGGGGTTTGCTGTGCCGTGCCTTCCCCTTCCTCCTCCCTGTGGGACACAGTCCAGCACCACAGCCTCCCTCCAGTCCTGAGCAGCAGCAGTCAGGAAATGAGAGACTGGCAAGCTGCCATCCAGTGGGGTTGTAATGCTGATGTGAACCTAATTGTCCTGATGCTTTGGGGGCAGTGATTTCTAGATTTAGACTGGGGTATCTGCTGGATTCAATCCTGTTCATGGAGGTGCTTTTGCAGGCAGGCAGCAGGCTGTGCGCAGAGTAAGTCTATGTGGAGCTGTCTGTTCTTGGAATTATTTCCACGCTCAGCATAAAGGCACTGATGTGCTGTGAGCACAGTAGGGCATCAGAGGCAGCCCTAGGACCTCATGCAGGCTGTAACCTCAGATGCCACTGGTAGTTTTGTTCTCCTATAAATGCCATAAAGATTGAGGGGCATGGACAAGGTGCAGGAGGCTACAAAATGACCTGGCATCACCTTCATGGTGAAGCCTGACACAGGCAGCAGGGCCTTGCTGGGCTTGCAGGAGAACACAGCCATGCCAGACGGATGGCCCCTCCCTCTGCTCGCTGCTGGGCTGCTTGCCTGCAGATTTTGAACATCCTTCAAGTTGGACAAGGCTCCCAGTTTGTTGCTGCCGCTGGCGATGCCAAGCACGGGCAGAGCTCAGGCAGTGCAGATGGAAAGTCCAAAGGGAGTGAGCACGTGCTCTATGCTTCCCTTCCATCCCATCCCATCCCCAGCCACTGTGTGCAGCTGCCAGGGCCGGACAGGAGCCAGGGAGAGCCTGTGGCTCGGGAGAGCTGAGCCGAGTTTCCACAGCAGGGTCCAGCAGGCTCTCCTCCAGCTCCAGGCTCCACTGAGGCTCTCAGCTCTCACTTCGTTCCCAGGGTGTTGCTCAGGCACAGTCTCAACCCCACAGTCAGAAATGCAATTCATATGCTCTGTGTATCTTGTTTCTTCCCCCATCCTTCTGGGGGATGGAATCCTCAGCAGCAGAAGGCTCCCAGTGTTTCTCCTGCAGGGACAAGTATGTGCTCCTCCCATGGGCAGCTGCCAGCCTGCCACTTCCAAAACTCTCTGTCTTTGGGGGGATTTGCAGTGGTGATGGCTCTTCTCAACCCCCTCATCCCTCTCAATCCCCTTATCCCTGCGATCTGCTGCTTTCCTTCTCATCTCTGTATCCCTAACTTCTCCTCCTCAAGCCCGTCTCTCCCCATGTCTCGCAGGTGTCTCTCTGCCGTGGCACAGGACATGCTCCAATTGCAGCAGATACAGAGACACTGAAGGCTGCTGAGGCTACCCTTCCATCATGTCAAAGCATTGCTCCACATCTGGATAAATTTCTGCCAGGTTTTCACTGAGCCAAAACGAGGATTTTTCCTTTTCCTTCCTATTCCTGACGCAAACATTTCCATTAAAATCTTCTTGAAAAACTCAGCCTCGGGGAAACATCTAGTTTGGGGAGAAAAAAAAAATCTCAAGGTGATTGATTCCAGTTGTGCAGCTTCTACAGGCACCTGGAAAGGGGGGTTTGGAGGCAGAAAGCAGGAGGCAGCTGTGGCTGAAGCTACCTGGGAGGCCTGAGAGCAGGGAGGGAGCAGCTGGCCAAGCACAGGGCCACCAACAAGAGCGGGCTGCCTGCCTGCCAGCTGGGCTGCAACTTCATCAGGAATTAAAAGCACAGTGCTATGGAGCTCCCTTTCTGACTCCTGCTTTTCAGGGGGCACACACAAGTTTAGTTGTTAGAGATAGGCAAGGCTTTATAGAGGGAAGCCTTGTAACTTGGCCCTGGCCTAAGGAGGAGGGAGCTATGGGAGAGTGACTCAGCTGAGACAGGGGTAGAGAGATGTGAGAGACATGAGAGATGTGCTGTGTGCCTGCTGCATGTCCACATTGTGGTGTAGGGTGGTTGGTTGGCTTGGGCTTGTTGTGCCTTAAAACCATGTGAACTGATAACCAGCTAACTGCTGAAAGAGGCTGGGTTTTGGCACCAAAGAGCAGTCCTTTGCACCTGCCTGGGGTCCCTGTGTCGCTCATTATCACGATATTTAGCATATAGCACGGAGCTTGTAGTGCCTTCTGAACGATTTCTTTAATGCCAGGCCTGATGTGAAGTAGGTCAACTGAAAAATGAGTAAATTACACTTGCAAAAATGCATTAGGAGCTGCGGTGTGCATAAATCTAACTGCCATTTAGCAGAGGTCATAACAAATTAGAAATTAAAGTTTTAGATAGAAAAGTTTTCCAGGCTGTGGTCGGTGAAGCAGCCTTTGTCTCTGGGCTCTTTGCCTGCTCCAGTGTTGCTCCTCCACCTCACTTGGACAGCTCTAAGAGCAGCTCACAACAAAGCTTTGTGTGTCAGACCTCCTGTCCTTTCTGCTCTTCAGGTGAGATTATTCCATAAAACCTCATTTCTTGGTGCACTCCTTATAGGAAGGATTAATGTAGCTACCTCTAGCAAAGGGACAAGGAGTGCAGACACTCTCCTGAAAACCAGAACCTGCAGCTTATGTCAATGTGGTGTTTGGGCACCACCATAGGTATGAAGTTGGAAGTCTTTGAAATCCTTCCAGCCTTGGTCACTGAAAACTCTCAAACTTTCAAATCTTGCTCTTTTTCTTTATAATGGGGGTGGGAAGGTATTCAGAGGAAATATAGTTTCAGCAATGAAACTGTAAGCTATTTTTTACTTTCTTTTTACAGGAAAAAAGACAAAACACCCCAAGACCCCAACCTTTCAAAGCTGTAATCTGAACATACCCAGCCAGAAATAACAGTAAATCTGTTTCCTTAAGGGTATCCTTTAGTCACCAATTAACATTTTAAATACCAAGTCTCCAAGAAAAGAAAAGCAGTTTAATATAAATATGTTGGGTGAACTGAAATGACAAATACTTTGAAATATGCATTTAAAAAAAATAATTAGTGTTTTCTTGTTCTCAGGCTTGTAGTTTCTGGGCCAAGAACCTTCAGACTGCAGAAAATCAATTCTTTTTCTTCCTCTCCCTCTCCTCCCACCTAATTTGAACATTATTCTCTTTCCCCAGTGATTCTTGTTCTGCTGTCTGCCAGGCATGCCTCCTCCTCCAAACACAGACAAAACCTGCAATATGTTTAAAAATAAATGCTTGTTATGACCTGGCACCCATGCACATCCTGCTCTTGGGTTCCTCTGGAGGGCAAGAAGCACTTGATTTTCTTTAAAACATAGTCAAAGAAAATGCCTTTCAAAGGTGCCTGCCTCTGAACTCCTTTCCAGGTGCTTCTTTTCCTGTCAAAATACACTCTGGGATGCCCAGGCAGGGATGGTCCTGCAGGATGTGCTGCTGACACCAGTGAGATAAGCAAGTTTAAAGCACAGTGTGTCAGGGCTTCTCTGTGCTGTGCATATGCCACCAAGCACAGCCACTGGGAGGTCCTGAGTATGGCCAAGGGCACTTGGGAAGGAAGGTTTTGAATTGCTGCCCAAGTCCATGTTATATTACTTTCATCAGAGGTAATGGTATGTAGGCCTGGAAAACTTCTGTTTTACACTGTTGCTGCTGGAGCTTCTTCAAGCTTTCATGGTGAGAAAATTCACCCTGGTACCCCAGCAGGCAATGTGAAACTCCCACCTTGCTTTATTACATCCTCTGGTACAGCAGAACCAAGCCTTGAAATGGTGAGAAGCTTCTCAGTTGTCTGCATCTCCCCCTCCCTCCCCCAGCTGCTCTGTGGTGAGTTTGCCATCCCCCTCCCTGCTGCATCAGTTTCTAACACAGGGGTGATGTGGAGTGATGCCACCACTGAATTCTTCTTTTTGACTGGGGGGGCATCCTGCACAATTGCATGGTACTGACCTATATCTTTAGTTCTCCACAAAATCATTAAAAAGAAAGCTATAATAATTCTGCTTCAGGTTAAATTTTAAATGCAGGGAGGGAATTAGAGTTGCAGACAGACAGCCGTTACATTTAAAATCTTTTATTAAATAGTATTTTGATATCTGCTCTTGTTCTTATCCCAAAACATGTATTTTGGGGCATAATTGTATAAACTATTGTGGGAAGGAAGGAAGGGGTAGAACTGTAATGAGGCAGAAGTACCTCTGCATCCTCAATGACTCAAGTGGAAGCCAAGGCCCGACTGGCACTCCATTTCTGAGCAAATTCCACAAATCTCCAGTGGGACTGGAACAGAGGCACACAAAGATGGGCATGAGCCTAGGGCTCCATTTCAAATCATGTGCTGCTGCTGGGTTTTCATCCCTGCTTGCTTTTGGGGTTTTCAACCTTGTTAATGGAAAGAGCACTGAGGGTTATGGGTGTGCAGGATCCTGGGAAGAAATAATCCCTCTGCCCAGGAGCTCTGCTGAGGCCTGAGCTGCAGGAGGTGGCTTTGGCCAATTTATGGAGAGAGGAAAATGAATGGGAATATTCTGTGACTTGCCAGGGTTTTGCCACAGGAATCCTTCATGGGTCTGGAGCTCCTTGGCAGAGCACAGAGAGCCTTCAATGCATGCACATATCACAGCAGATGGTGTGTCTGTGCATTCAAGGCATCTCTCAGAATCACTGCTGTGATGTGACTTCAAGCTGATGCTTTCTATGCTCCTGGCATGGTGGGCCCTGCCTGTGTAACAGAAGAGGATTGTCCTGGGAAAGAGTGAGATAATAAGGAATGGAAAAGCATCTTTGTTTGAACACAGCAGAATACCTGTCTGCAAAGATAAGAGATTCTGCTGCAATCAGCATGGTCAGGCCTATGTACCACTAACTGTCAAGTACAGGACTACAGTGTTCTGGTTTAATTTTGATTTCAGCATTTCTGTCCCCTGCCTCACTGCCCAGCCCTGCTCTGGGCAGCATGGATAGCTCCCTTGGGAAAATAATGAACCTTTCCCCTAAACTGGGAGAAGGCAGGGTGGTGCAATGCTGATCACAGTTTGGATAAGTACTGGTCTCTGCCTATTTTTCTTAGCAACTACTACTTGAACTCATTCACCACTTCAAAGAGAGAGCAGAGACAGGCATGAAACCCTTGGGAGCACCTTTCTTTTTTGCTGTGTGCAAATTGCTAATTGCTATTATATGTTTAGTCACTTGGATTGTGCATAATCAGAAATCAGAGCCATGCAAAATCAGGGTGATAAATACATTATTAGTAGCAAAATGCATCCAGTATTTGGGTACATGTTCTTTGGGTACACGTTCTTTTTTTGCACAGGTATTTCAACAGCAGTCTATCCTCTTCAGTTACTCAGCATAACTGGAGTAGCAGAAGATGAAGTAATGGTTGTTAATGATGGGTAAATTACTGTCCAAGCTGGTGAATCCCATGTGGTTTTGTCACCTATTAAAGTTTATCTGTTGAATATTCCTCCACAGGGCACTGACAGAGAGCTGGCCCTTGTGATCCAGGTTACCAACCACCTTGTGCCTGAGCAGAGTCAGCTCTACTTAAAATCTAACTTCTTCCATATGTCACTTCCAGATGATCCAAAGAGAAGTGCTTACAGATGTCTGAGCTGAGGAGAACAGCAAGGGAAAGGGCATTACATGAGTCCCTCTCGTCAGGAAGGTTTGTCACGTTGCCAAACCCCCAGAACACTGGAGTGCACAAACCCAGTTTCTCTCGCCCTCTAAATCAGCTCAGTGTGCCGTGCAGAAAAGCAGCCTGAGAGGAAGTGTCCTTGACAGAGCAAGCACAGCTCGCTTATTTTTAATTGAAAATAACAAACCAAATGTTCTGCATGTGAGAGGAAACTCAAAATGCTGCTGCTGCAGGGCCAGACCTGCCACTGGTGGAGTGGGAGCTTGTGTTGCTTTGGGCACTGCTCTCCCCTGGAGCTCCTTGCTGTCCCCCTCTCTCCCTGCAGGCTGTCCTGGGACTACAGTAGGTCTGGCCATTTGTGTTCCAAGCCTTTCCCCACCCCATCCTGCACTGCTTTACTGCTCACCCTAATCCCAGCACCAGGTGACTCAGCCCTTCTGTGGGGCAGCTCCTTGTGCCCCCCTCCCTCTCCCTGCCTGACCTCCCATGCACTCAGATGTGCTTCACTCGTGCATTTTCGTTTATGTGCCTCTTCGGAGTCAGAAGAACAGTAAGCAGAAAAGTAGCTGCTGTAAGGAGTTACCTGACTCGTCCTTTTTTGTGTGGCTTGGCTGCAGTCCCAGCTCACCAGAGCAGGCTCAGCAGTGCCCGAGCCTCCCAGGCTCTGGCATCTGGCTGGAGAGAGGTTTGCCTGTGGTAATGTGCTCAATGGCTCTCAGTCTAAGGACTGAAAAATGCAAAACACCCTGGAAAAACTGCAGGCCTTGGGTACTTAACTCTTTGGTGATCATAGAACAAGCAGCTAAAAACTGTGAAAACATAAATGTTTCCTTTTTTATAACTGACTTAAGACAGAAGTCAAATCTGACCTCCCAACCTCATTTAGAAAATCTGTGTAGATGACTTTTCTTGTCTGCATAAGATACTGCCATTTACTTCCCTCTTTTTATCTATTTTAGGTTAAATATCCTAGCATTTATAGATTCATTATTTGCTCCATTAGAGAGTTACCAGTTTTCAGGTCCTAGCAAGGATTAATCTGTGAATTAATCCTGTCCCGTAAACATATTTTCAGAGAGAATTGCAGAGTTAACTTGCAGAATCATGTGTTGCATGTAAGTATCATTTGCAGTGGGATTTATCTCAGGTGACAGTATCTCCTGCCTGCAATATGAAAGACATCCACAGGCTTGTATCACCAAGTAAAGGTGACAGAAAAGCTAAAAAGTGCCCTAACCTCTCTACTGCTTATGTCTGGCAACAGGCTAGGGGATGGCTGGGGGGAATGGGCTGTCCAGGCAGTTCTGGAGGCAGCATTTCTCCCCTGTGCATCCCTGGGCAGAGGTAGTGAAGGCACCTGGGGCATGAGGGTTGTGTCAGAGCTACAAACCTTGTGAGGATTTCCAGGTCTGAGCAGCAATATGAATTCTGGTACGTAATTTTTATGCCCCAAAAGATATAATAACATGTGTTAGAAAAGCACATTAGAAGTTCCAACCTATGCACAGGGTGTGCATCCCATGAACACCTTAGCTGCAGTCTGTGTGAAAAGGCACAAGCTCCTCTGTGAACTTCAGCTGATCTTTGATCCTTCCTCTAGCAATCGAGCACATTATTTAATTTTTTTGGACAGTACCCACATCACTGACAGGCACTTCATAAATACAACTAAATCCATCCTGGCAGGCTTCACCTCTAATTTTACAATGTGGTTTTCTGTGTCAGATGACTACATTTTATCCCAACTGTTTTAACAGCAGCACCCAGCATGATTCAGGTTTATTCTCCCATCAATCATACATGCTATGCATTCAGAATAACCAACTCTGCTATCTGGAGGGCTGTACAGTGCTCCTGAAGCAGCAGGTGAGGTGCTTTAATCTGAGATTCCCATTATGAAGATGGAGCAATCAATCCATCTGACTTCTTTATACCTCCGTGTGGGTTTTTTTTTCCCCTCTGTGACTAGGAGTGACTCATTGCAACTTCCCTGAACTGCTCTGAAGAAGCAGCCTGCTTATCAGTGATGCTTGTCCTGCTTCTGTTCCTCTCAGAGGGTGAGTGATGGGCCAGTACCTGCCTGGATTATCCTAAGTCTGGTTGTAGGGACAGGCAGTGGTGTGGAGCTGCTGTGCCCTCCCAGGAGATTGGCCTGGGCCAGTCTTGGCACTGAGGAGCTGTTGGAAGAGATGCTGCAGTTGTGGTTGGTCTCTTGGTGGTCAGAGAGCCAAAGGTTTTACTGGTTTTTTTATGCTTTTTTTTTCCTTTGCTCCCTGTGAATGCTCTCCTTTGGCAAGCAGGAATGTTCAGAATAAAAACATCTGGAGCTGCTGGGTGAGAAGAAAACCATATCAGCAATTGATTTGAATGGGAATAACAGTTGTTGATGGGAGGTCAAGGCTATGGTACGTCATGTCTAATAGTTGTTTATCTTCTATAGTTTTTTCAGAATGTTTCCTCATATTTTTAAATGGAAA
This sequence comes from Rhabdornis inornatus, assembly GCA_013397075.1. Lineage (NCBI taxonomy): Eukaryota > Metazoa > Chordata > Aves > Passeriformes > Rhabdornithidae > Rhabdornis > Rhabdornis inornatus. The sequence goes on along the minus strand of VWZS01002380.1, from coordinate 784,421 downwards.
ATCTGGGGGTGGTTCTTTCCTTTCTGCTTGTAATCTCTCAGTTTAGTTAAACCCACAAAAATGCTGAGAGAAATTGCTTAATCCCACAGAAGTCTGTCATCATCTCTCAGCTTGATATAAATTTTTGTTTGATTTTTGAGGAAACTGTTGTTTAAAGTGTTTTTTAGGCCATGACAGAAGATGGTATCTGTATGTGTTATGGAAAATGATTTAATAAGTACAACTAACATTGCAAAACTGATGTTCTGCATGTTCAGCTTTTAGGCACAGGTCAAGGAAATGTCCTAGAGAGTCTGGCTCAGCAGGCTCCATGTGCTGTGCTTGGGCCAGCACAGGTTTCACCACACATCACTCCTAGGAGTACATGTCTGTGAGGCTCTTGCTTTCTGCCCTGTTTTCCTTTAAAAATCAAAGCTCCTGCTCTCAGTGCAAAGATCAGCTTCCAGGCTTTATGGCACTGCTGCAGCCTGCTCCAAAGGAGATACTTACTATGTTCTCCCTTGTTACTTCTCCTAAAATTACCTTCATTCAAAGTGCTTATTGTGTTCTGAGTGGTTGCAGGTTTGGCAATTACCTGTCTATGCACTTGGCAGGACAATATCTGTAGCACAACACAACCCAACAGGTTTATGGATGTATAAAGGCCCTGGCTTCCCAGAGGAGCTGTTGGTAAGAATGCTTTTTTTGGCCAAAATCTCCATGATTCAGCATCCATCACTGATCTCTGGAAGTCATCATCATACCTGTCAAACAGTCAAAGTTTTTCCAACTCACAAGTAAAAGTTTTACCAAAGTTTTTCTCCGTTCGTTTTTTTCCTAAACTGCTGTTGTGTACAGAGCCTCTTAATTAGATCTGTCTTACAAGTCTGTTAATGTATTAAAAGGACAGTCTGCAATAACTGAATAAGCACCTTTGCTTTAGCCTTCCATTCTTCCAGAAGATCTGCTTTTAACCGTGGCAGGTATTTGAATTCAAGTCATCACCTAATCTAGAAATATGAGGTGATCTTGTCCATAGCACTTCTATCCTTATACCTGTACTTCAGACTCACAGCTGACACTGAGCTGAACTTGCTATTGAGTTCTCTATCTAGCAGCCTGAAAACATCTGGTCTCTGTGACCAAACTGAGTAAGAAGCAAAACTCAGGAACTCAGGGACTTTTTTTTTTTGGTTGATTGGGGTTTCTTGAGGTTTTTTTGTTTTTGTTTTTTGTTGGGGTTTTTGTTTTTTGTTGGGGTTTTTGTTTTTTGTTGGGGTTTTTTACAAGTTTTCATACAAATTCTGAGAAACTTCTGTACCTTTCATGTTCTGAATGTGGTCATGAACCTTCCTTGGTATAGCACAGTACCCATCTGCTTGTGTCACAGGTTTCCCATGCTTTTTCCCAGTTGAAGCTCTGATGACAGTAAGGCAGCGTGGTGTGGTGTACCAGGCTGGAAAGACACCTCCCGACTGGAAAGCCTGTGTCTCTGGGTGGCAGAGGCTGTATAGAACATTGAGCTGGCTGGGAGGTTGCCCTCACTATTTCCTGATACAAATATGTGGTTTTACTAAAACATAGTGTTGTTTTTTTGTTGTTCTTTTTTTTTTTTCTTTTTTTACAAAAGCAAAATCCAACACTAGATTTGGAGGAGCAGGGGAATTCAATTCTCTATCAAGGAAATCAGGAGGAGACATTTCCTCTGGGAAATGATGAAATGCTGATGCTTGTCTGCTTTTACAGCAGTGGCTCTGGGCCAGCGCTGTGGCTCAGCCCCAGTATCTGAGCAGTGTCCTGAGAGTGATTCAGTGTCCCTGGGCAGGTGCTGTGCCAGGAGCAGGGGGCTCTAAACCCATTCCACAGCTGCTCATCCCAGCAGGTACATGTGGCTGACTCCCCACAAGGAGAGCTTGAGCCAGGAATGTTCTGAGCTCCCATGCTTCAAGGGAGGTTGCAAAACCATGACGTTTTATGTTCTGCTTTAGGGCAAAGCCAAACGGAGTTTTCACACATGGGAAAACTCAGGGATTCTTGAACCATCACCCGTGGCCCACCTTAAGGTGTTGTAAGTCAGACTTAATAACACAGATACACAGTGGCCCTAGAGACAACCAAAATATTTGCCAAGAGTTGCAACAGAAAAGGCCAGGGCAGATTGTCCTCCTTCTGTCATCAGCTCTGCCTCAAAGGAAGCACTAAATGAAGGGAAAACACATGGGTTTGGAGGACAGAACAGTTCAATGTGTTGGCCGAGGACAGCAGCACAGCTCTGCCTTCTCCTCTGCAGAGCATTCCCATCTTGCAGAGCATGACAGCAATTAGCTGTATTTAATCACCACCCCTGCCCCACGACATGGCCTTGCCTGGCACTCCCAGCTGGCTGCAGTCCTGCACTGTGGGGTGCATGGCTGGGCATGGGGCAAGTGAGGAGCAAGTGCTAAACCTTGGGTTGGAAGAGTGTAGGAACCAGAGTATCACTGACTTGCTTGGGAAGGTGTGGGATCAAGCAATGCCATCCCACCTTGTTCTCTGTGTGACAGGGCAGTAGGTAAAGACTGAGCTTTTCTGCCCAGTGCTAAAAGCAGGAAATGACTCTTCATTGTTTCCCTGTATTTCTTCTGGGCTGCTGTTGTGTTGGCTGTGAGTGTTGTGAGGTTTCACTGGGGGCTTTGCAGCACTGATGGGTTCCAAAACAACCTCAAAGGTGTTTGTTACAGCTCGGAGGAACTGGGTTACAGGATACATTTGGATTATTTTGTTTTAGTAGTAATCCTACACCTGGGTCATAAAAGATAACAAACTTGATCCAGTGGGTGAAAAGAAGACCCCAGCATCATCCCACTCATATTCCACCTGGAGGGATGAATAGAAATGAAGTTTTGCACAGCAAATGAAGTAAGTTCCCATGTGGAAGGTTAACATCAAGTTGAAGCCCTACTGATTTCTCTTGAAAATTCCTTAGGAAGACCAGTAGCAGACAGCTCTTAAAACTAACTTCACTTAGAGCATCTTATAAAATCATGGGATAATAAGAAATATGTCCCTTTCTTCTGTATCATTCTGCCCTACTTCAGCTCCTTTCTCTTGCAAGGTCTGTCTTTTGCAGCATATCTTAGGTTTATCTAAGGGCTTCTCCTCAAATCTACATTGTTTCCACCCTAGTTATGTGTGGAGAAAATCTTATTCAGCACAGCCTGAAAAATGAGAATAAGAAAAGTCTCATCTGAAGGATTTCTGACCATTTGGGTTTTGGTTTGGGTTTGGGTTTCTTGGACTGAGTTAAAGTAGTCCCAGCTTGTGCAAACTCTTGTGAAAAAAATGCGGCCAGGTTAAATTTCACAGTCAGCAAATATCCACTACAAGGCTGATGGTGGTGATGGTAAAATCCTGGCAGAAGCCAATACCAGATTGCTATTGGTGTTTGTTCAGGGGGTGCTGCTCCCTGCCCTGGGCAGTAAGAATTGGCTCTCCTGTGTCTTCCTAGTGGTGTCTGTCTCATGCCAGGTGTAAAGCCAGGAAGCTGTGGGCAAAAGCTGAGGCAAAAGGTTCTTCTGGGGGCTCTGGTGTCAGGGGCTGAGAGGCTGAGAGTGGAACACAAGATGAATGCACTGAATCATCTGCCCTGGGAGCTCCCTGTACACTCACTGGCTTCTGGAAATTATTACAGCTGTTAATTTCCCAGGACAATCCCTCCAAGCAGTTCCTGTGGCATGACAGGAGGAATTTGCTGTTAGTTTAGGCAGGAGATTAATTGCCTGTATTTCTAATTAGCAGGGCCAGAGGTGTGACCAGGATGACCAGCCCTGGGCACCAGGGTCAGGGTGCATGGGCAGCACAGCAGGATGGAGGTCATTCCTGATGGACATCAGTCCTTGTGGCACCTTCCTGGCAAGCTGCATTTACTGGGTGTTGAGAGGGGAGCAATTCTGCCCCACACCCCCCTCCAGACACCAGATAAAGAACTGAAACTTCTGGCATAAGTTTTTGGTGGGCTCCAGCTGCACCTCTGAGGGTGAGCGCTTGTTTTTAGGGTCTAAGCAATGGACTTCAGAGCGGGCTCACCCAAAGCTGTGCTCCTGGTAAGAGAACATGGATAAACTCCATGGCTTTGTGCACCAAGGAGATCATTAGCAGGAAGGAAATGAAGGGAAAATTAAAACTCATGTTTTCAGAACAGATGAGAAATCCCTCTGTGATCCCAAACCCAGGCTTGGCTGTACCCTCACACTGAATAAGAGGAAGAAGGAATAATTTCCTCAGGTCTCTTTTTGTGCCTGCTAAACAATTAATATCTCTTTAGCTTAAGTTTGAGCACTGGAAAACCCTGGGTTGCATTTAGGCCAAAGAAAACATATTTTTGCTATTAAAACACATTCTCATTTTATCTCGTCAGCCTATGAATTTTTTGCAGACCACGTTAACATTTGCAAAAGGGAGTTTCTCTCTTCTCTCTTTTCCATGCATGCAACTATTTGCTTGGTCAAAGGTAAGGGAAGATTTCTGGACAACACCTGACCTCACTAGAGAGTAATGTCCCGTTGTGGGTATGCAGTGTAAAAACCTCTTTTAGTTTATTGCAGCTTGAGACACCCTGGGGAACAGAAACACCCCCGAGACAGCACCCAGGGACCACCTGGGGGCTGCACATCCCTCCAGCTCACTGCCTGGGGCTTGTCTGGACTGGTGCTGGGCATCCCCAGCAAAGTGCTGGAGCTCCAGCAGGCAAGACAGATGCCACTGTGGGCAGGAGAAAACCACCCTGTTTTGAGGGGACAGGAAGGGAATCTACAGCTACTACCAACATCACAAAGGCAGCAATAAGGAAATCACTTGGTCAATAGCTGAGGTGTTGAGAATTAGATAAATAGGGCAGCGACCTGATTTCCAAATGCTTTGGAATGGGTGAGAGCCCTGGTTCTCATTAGTCTTTCTGTGTGGGACTGGCACTTGCCATCCAAATCTGAAAGCTGTAGCTGGAGCCTGACCAGAGCAGAGAGGTGAGGCAGGTGGAGGCTGAGCCAGCCCAGCAGCCAGGCAGGAGAAGAGGAGGAAAGGCCTTCAGGGACACAAAATAAACCTGAAGCCTCTCCACGGGGAGCAGCCTGTGCACAGGAGTGATGCTGCCTCTTCACAGAGACCTTGGGAGATGGACGTGGTGGTGAGGGAGGGAAGGGGTTGGAGTAATTCACTACAAAGGGGATTGCACTGTGGAAACAAACTGTTAGCATTAGATTTTACTTGATTTGAAGAAAATATTCCCATTCCATCTACATTTCTGGTTATAGCTGGATTGTCTGCAGGTTCTGCAGCAGGTTGTATTTACCAGCATCCTCCTGGCACCTCTCTACTCTCACCTGTGTTTATGGCAGAAGAAGAGAGCAATGCTAAGGAGAGACCCAACCTTTAAAACTTGTGTCTCCAGGTCTCTTACTCCCAGGCCTCTGGTGGGAATATTTTCTAAGTTTTTCAGGTGTACAGCTGTTGCAGATAGCCCTTGATACCCTAGCTGCTAATTCAGCAAGCGAAATAGAGCTGCTCACTCCCCTCAGCCCTGGGAAAGTTGGCACAGAAGGTTCTCAGCATGGTGCTGGGGCTGGGAAGAAGTTATCCTTCTGAGTGTTGTTTTCTCCTGCAGTGTTTCAGCTGGGAACAGCCTTGACCTGCTGTCCTAAACAAAGAGGTTCTGTGGTTTTCCAGCACCAGTGATGAAAAGCAAAATCTGCATGGCATCCCTAGGGGGCTGGGGGAGCTGCAGCAGCAGCCAGGGCGGGTAAACCCAGATTTTCCCTCTTACACAGAGCTAATTACAGGAAAGGCAAGGCAGGAGTGGGGAGCCTGCTGTGCTGCTGCACCCCAGTGAGACCAGCAGGCTCCCCAGGCAGGAGCCTGGGCTCATCTCGGGTCTGCTCCTCTCTGAGACCCTCCCAGCCCACTGGGGACCAGCTGGGACAGGCTCAGGGCCACTGCTGAGGGCAGAGCCTGTGTGACACAGGGTTATTGCAGGGCTGAGGAGAGGTCTCCACGGCTTGTGCTGCCTGCTGCTCTCAAGGAGGAATAAAGAGGGATGGTTCTTTCCCCCCCAAACAGCCAACCTTTGTAATTTTAGGGGATTTTACTTGACTAATGGAGCTGTTCCTACCTTTATTTCTACAAGGTCAACCCATTTGTTTTCACGAGGTATGCTAATGTAATCTATTTTTTCTTCTTCCTCAGCCACATCTTAAAAAAATTTCTTAGATGTTTGTTTGGGAAAATGTTGTTAGATGTATTTTTATGTGACATATTTACTCACACTGTCGCTGATCTGAATTCAGATACTGCACTACAGCAATAACTGATAGGTTGTAATGTTTATAAACGTTGCTTTGAGATTTAAATTTAAGAGACAAGCATAGGAAATAGATCTTATCACAATACACTGTAATCAAATAGAGTCCAAATAAAGAGGAATAAAGAAAACAAATTTTATATCTGGGCATTTACATTCTCCCAGATGCTGGGTACCATCTGCCAGGATGTTTTAGCTCTAAAGTAAGCTGCATTTTATAGCACCTATAAACCCAGTGATTTCTTCCCCTCTTCTCCTCTGCCCACGCTTTTGCAAGGGAAGGATAGACACAGTGGTAACTCGGGGTGAAAATTTTCTGGGAAGGACTTTGATAGGAGAAGAGGTTTGTATCTTCCAGAGCATTCATGCTTTGCATGCAACAAGGCTGCAAACTGTGGTTATTGTTGTGAAGAGATCCATATATGTGTGACATGTAGTCATGTGCAGTTCACATGTACTAATTACTCAATGTTTCAATTCCAACCTTATTTCTCCATGCTTGTCACATCAAAAGGATGTATAGATTTCCTAGAATTTGAGATTTTACTGGGAAGAAAGGGGTGGTATTTACTGAAATAATGAGAAGTCTTATCTAGGTTTGGTTTTGTCCTGAATCCCGGGGATTCTGCACAAAGATGAGATTTATTAGAGGCTTGAGTGCTCAGTTGTGTGCATTATTTCCACTGGATTGGGAGCAGATTCAAAATCGGAGAACTGGACATTCACATGGTCCAAGAACTGAAAAGTACAACTAGCACTGGGTTATTTTTTTTCCCCTCTGAGTTATGCTGACAGCAGCCATTACATTAAGGCTGAAAAGTTTATTTACTATATAAAGGCCATATTTTCCCTTCTTATACCAGCTTTTCTTGGATTTCATTGCTTGGCAGTATCCCCTTAGCCACTAACACCCAGAGGCGTGGAATTAAACTGGGGTGAGAAATGAACACGCAGAAGAATATTGGAGATTTAAGTGGCTATGGTTCTGAGAAAACCAGTGGAAAATATGTTTACTCCAAGCATCTGTAGCACCTAATTGAAGCAGTGATATTTTCTGTAAGAACACAGGGAATCGTTTTCTGCTTTCTCTTTGGCTTTGAATTTCACTTTGAATTGATGTGACATAATCCATGGAATTATTTTCTCACAGCTGCAATGGAAACTTTCTGCCAATAGACAAGGATGTGTTAATCAGGGTGAAAAAGCTTACATTCAGTTCATCTTTGGTGCTTTCTGGAATATTTGTTTAGGAACTGTTGCTTCCTCCTAATTTATTGAAACCCAGTACACAGTAAACACTATTACTTTTGGACTATTAATGTTGCTATAAATTTGAATGGTAGGAAAGGGTGGCAGACTGTGATCAAAAGGGAGGTGATCTACAGCTGTGTGTGGAATAATTGCCAATACTAAATGTGACAGAGACTGAAACCCGTATTAGTGTGCCCATAAAGGATGATGTAGTATCCTGTAGTAGCTCCCGAGCCTGCAGTATTGGCATTGCCAAATGAATTCCCATGAATCTAATTTAGGAGAACATAAAAGAACCTGTATCACCTTTAGGGCATCTGCAAGTGCTGCTGGTTGGTACTTTGTTGTTCATTCACATTGCTTTTCTCAGGCAGATCTAACTGGAAGGCTGAGTCCCCCACCAGTGGACTTGGCAGGACAGCTGAGGGAGGGCAGCCCTGCCAGGGTGAGGGACCAGCCACTGATGTCAGCAGTGGTTCCTGGCCGGGGGAAGGTTCCTGGCACAGTGGTGTTGCCCTGGGAGAGGCTGTGGAATGTGGGAAGGCTGTCAGAGCACGACACACCCCTCCCTGAGCATACCTCCCTGGCACTATGCAGGTACTGGAGCTGTAATTAAATACAGCTACACCCTGGTCAGCAGTTTCAGCTCATCGTGGTCTGTCAGTGGTCTCGTGGTCCTCCAGTGCAGAAAGGCACTGTGTGTGTTGGGAACACATGGGCAGCAATGGCATTTTCTTCTCTGTATCCCGCTTTTTTGAGGCAGTGGAGTTCTACAGCAACCATCTGTTCTAAAAGCTACAGATTTAAGCAACCAAATCTTTTAGACTGTATCAATCTGTATTTGCATTGGTCACTAATCTCCCAGGCACACATCACAAAAGGCAGGTAAGTATTAGGAAGCTGCTCTGTGCCACTGTGTGCCTCTCTGTGCCACCATGTGCTCCTCTGTGCCATCTATGCCACCATATGCCCCTCTCTGTGCCACCATGTGCCCCTCTGTGCTGCCCTGTGGCTCTCTGTGTCACCGTGTGCCCCTCTCTGTGCCACCCTGGCGTTCTGCAGGTGTGTCCCACATCCTGTAACTCAATTCTATCCTATCTCCTCCCACACCCTTGGACTTGCCTGTGGTCACCTGGCAGGGCCAAGCCTGCACAGCTGCCTGTGAGCCACCAGTGACTGCCCCAGCCACGTGCCAAAGGAGGGAAAATGGGTTCCCACACCTCAGTCATCCCTCCAGCCCTCTGTTTCCTCGCCTTTTATCACATATGCTGAAACAGGAGCTGTTTCAAAAATGTACTTTTAATTTTTTTTCCAAAATACAGATTAACATTTCTCAGAGACCTTTGAAGATGTAAATTCAACCAGATATATTTTAAAGTTCTTTGTAATCAGCATCAGAGACCTCATGTGAGCCATATGGAAGAGCAGAGGAATGAACTGGAGCTGAGGAAGTGGGACAGGGTGGGTGACACACCAAACAGCCTCACCAGCAAGTCACACTACTGCAGGTAAGGCCAAATGGGGAGACTTGCTGGGCACTGTAGTGCACATGGTCATGGCCAGCACAACAGAGCATGAGAGTGCCATCAGGGTGGCTGGAAAAAATAGATTTTCTCATTTCGCCAATTGTATCATTTTGCAGTCATGTTTTGGAGATTAACAATGAACAGAAGAGGCTACTGATGCAAGTGCTTCAGAGACAGGGACTTCATCCTGCAAAAGGGTTATTGACAGCCCTGACTGAAAACAGCAGGGCAGTGTTTGGGCTGCACAAGCAGGGCCAGCAATGGGCTCGGAGCAGAGGTAGGTTCATGAATGTATCTGTGGGGAAAAGGGCCAGAGCAGAAATGGCCCCAGCTGCTGCAGGCAGTGCAGTGCCAGGCAGTGCCTGGCTTTCACAAGCCTCTGCAGAGCAGCAGAAAGGTAATTAATACCCCTCTCATTATGGGAACCACTGTCCAAACACTTCCTCTGGAACAGTTGAAAGGGAAGCTATAATGTCCCTTCCTGGACAAAGCTTAGCTCCTCTTGGCCAGCTGCCAGCCTGACTGGTGGACATGATTTTGGGTGTGGAGTTCCATGTCCAGGAGGAGGCTGGTCTGTCAAAGGCTCACAGCACTTCCCACAGCAGGAAGAGCTTTGTAGTTTGCTCAGTCTGGCAGAGCTGCAGGTTGTGATGGGAGGGGATGGGCTGGCTCCCCTCATTCTCCCTCCCTGCCAGTGTCACTCCAAAGCATTTTGTGGTGGGGTAACTTTTGGCCAAATGAGAGCAGACTGTGACCCACCGAGTGGCCAAGTGGCCATCAGAGCCCCAGCACAGGGCTGCTGTGAGGGTGCAGCCCACAGCAGGGTGGGAGCAGGACCCCCTGCTCATCTGAACACTCATCCTCTCACTTTCCATAAACTAGAGCAGGGCTTTTTTCCAGGATTCCTGTCCTGGGCACAGGCACAGCTCCTTAAGACAGTGGGAGCAGCACAAAGCTGCGCTGAGCTCGGTGGGGTCTGCATTGGTGTGCACAAAGAGCAGGCTGGGGGAAGAGCTGGGCTACCTGACAAACACAAAACCAGCGGTGAAAAGGAAGTTCAGACTTTACCTCCCACGCATTCTAAAGTGACTCGGATTCCCTTCTCCATCTTAAAAGCTCCTCTAGCCCTGCCTGACTCCAAGTGCAGAAAGAGCCTTGATTTTGCCACTCTGTTCCACCTCTCAGCCCTGTTGGTTTTTTTGCTCAGCAAGATTAGTCTGAGTGCAAACTACTGGGCTGAGAAGGGCAGAGCTCTTGCCCAGCTCCCAAGTACACCTGTGGGATCTGTGCCTCCCACTTGTGTCACCACAAGGTTGGATGCTGGGAAGCTCCTTCTGGGTGACAGCTCTTTTGGGGGACAGGCTGGCCTTTCACAGCTCCACAAAGACCCAAAAACTGACAGGGATTTCTCGAAGTGCATTTTTATTGTTGCAAGTAATGTCAGCCTTCACTGATACCTTTTGCCTGGGCTGTGAAGGAAGTGCACAGTGTTGGACACTAAAATAGAAAATATTTATTTAAAGAAGTCAAATGTTCTAATTTCTTCTCTCTTCTGGTGACTGTAAATTAATGGCAGTTCAGCGCTCTGCTGAAATAAGTGGAGTGGGATTGTGGGAGAGCTCTTTTTAGACAGAAATATAAATACACACTACTTTAATTGTCACCCACTCATTTGCTTTTTAATGTGAACAAGGCCTCAGCAGGCTCCAAAGAGCATTGATACCCACTCTCACTCTGCCCTGGAGCAGCCCCAGCCAGGGACCTCCAGCTTGTCCACAGGGAGGTTTTTAACCATCTACAGGATCACTGCTCACAGAGTCAAACAGCTCCTCCTGTGTCTGTGACTGTAGCCTGGAAAAAGGGCTCCACACTTGCAAAAGTGGCAAATTAGCAAAGGAAATATAGGAGCCCCCTGCTCTGCTCATTTCCCACAAGATATTACAGGGTGCTAACAACCTCCCCAGCTCCTGCACATTAACAACCATCACATGCTGTAATGGAAAGTGGCCAGGTTTGGGTTCTTTCTTCCCCAAATCCATGACTGGTTGTTTTTGGAAGGGGAGGAAGGGCTGCTCTGTATTTGAAAGTTTTTCAGGATCCTCTGCAGTGGCCTTATCCCGCTGCCACTGATATCTGATTGGGAAGTGTCTGACTGATGCTGATGGTTTCTGGAAGTCAGGTCCAAATACCCAAGTGCTACCCTGTATTGGAAAGGGGGCAGGACACCCCAGCAATGTTGGGGTTTATTTAATTTATTTACTTTGCATTGATATGCAGATTTACCTTGAGTTTTTTGCAATTTACTGTCAGGAAAATAGAATAGTACTTCTTTCCTTCACCTTTGTATTTGAGTGTAATCACCATCCTTAGCCATGTGCAAAGAGCAGCATCCTGGGGCTGTAATTGCACTGGGGACACACCATAATGCAGAATAATAACTCAATGCTAATGAGCTCCATGCATTCAGTCAGGATCAGACCTGCCATCCTCCTTCCAATGAAATTACTGCTGGCCTGCTCATGCTGCTTTTCCAAGTGTATGCTAAGGTTTGCAGTCAATTTGAGCAAGTCTCAGTTTTGATTCAAGTTGTCCTCTGAGTTAGCCAACAACGAAAGGCAAAGCCAGGACAGCAAAGTAGGCATGAATCTGCAGGGCTCTCTTTCATTTTCAGTTTATCTGCAATTTAAGGGGGTCAACACAGCCATGCTGAAGATGCATAAATACAGCTTGGAGAGCGATTGAAATCTAGGTCAAGGTTTCAGCTCTGCCTGGGAATTTCATTACATGTCTTAGGGAGACTGTGCTGCTCCAGGGGCCAGGTGGAGGACACTTCTGAGCAGTGTAATGAAAGCAGGTAAGCTTCTGCATAATCAACAGCAGCTCCACTGCAGACTGGAGCTGCTGTTGATTATGCAGGTCACACAGGCCACGGCTGGGCTGGAATTGCTAAATTATTACTGAACCTCACTGGCCAGTCCTGGCAGAAACCTTTGGTTCTCCAGTGGCTTCAGTCTTCAACTGTGCTCCAAGGAGCACGTCCAGCATTTGCCAGCAGTAACCAAATTGCCTTTCAGGTGCTTGGAGGGAGGGATAGAGCTGTCAGTCTGATAGTTGCCAACAAAATACATAATTTGGGGTGGGGCGGGGAGAGGACTTGCACTGATACACATTCATTTGCTTTGCAATCCAAGTATATGACTGCTGCAGAACATGAATCTATTCCATATTTGAGACCCAGCCTGTGTTTGTGTTTTAAGTTAGCCTTCCAAGCAAAATATGTGAAAGGAGAACATTTAAACAGGAAGGGTTCATGGAATTTTTTTTTTCCTCATAAATTTCTGTAGGTCTTGTTGCTGCTAATTACTGGAGATCTCAGCACAAGAGCTTTTCTTTCTAGCAAACCAGCTTCTCATGTTTCCTGCCCTTCAGTTAATCACTTATAATCTCCTCTCTATTTGTTTATTTAACTTCCACAAAGCTAATTGACTGTTTGTGACATGAGTCTGCCTGAGATGGGAGAGCAGAGTTTGTCTGTGGCACCCACAGCACAGACAGGGGGTGGGCTCTGGCAGTGCCCACCATCCCATCCAGAGCAGCCTCTGGATGCTCCAGGAGCCAGGACTGGCTCTGTCCTGCTGTGCCTGCCCCTGTGCCTCCCAGGGAGGGTGGCTGGTGGGGCTGGCCAGCAGCCCAGCACCCGTGCAGGTTGGGCACAGGCAGCTGCCAGGGCTGGTGACTTGCAGCTGTGCCCAATCAAGGCAGGATCCCAGCTGGAGAGGGTGGGTTAGCATCAAGGAAGGCAGGGATGTGGATGGGAGCCACTGCCAGCGTGATCCTCTGATTCCTCTGGTGGGGCTAGACAAGCAGATTAGAAAATGAAACACTGAGGATCTCTATAGAAACTTTTGTGTCTCTGCTAACTGAAGGAAGATGTTTGTGGTGAGAGCAGTGGGCTTGTGTCCTCTCTAGCCCTGCTGTCCCCTGTCCCCTCCCTGGCACAGACATGCCCTTTGGAAAATCCAGGCACCACTGCTGGCTGTGAACAGCTAACACAGGAGAGCAGCTGCACCCACAGCCTCTTGCTCCCCTGCCCTGAGTCAGACAGGATGCAAACCAGCTCTCCTGGGTGTTAGGAATTCTCTGCACTGAGTGCTGTTCTCCTCACCATCCACTCCTGTGCTTTCCACCTGAGTTCCAGATGTGTGCCCCCACAGCAGCTGCCTCTGCACACAGCCTCTCTGGGGGGCTTGGTGTTCCCAGTGCTCTGCTGGATCCTCTGAGCAACATTAGGAGATGGCTCTTCCCAAAATCTGTCTTTAGTTGATTGTGAGGTTCTTTTGACCATGCATTTTTCTGCTTTCACCATGCAAGAGTAACTAAGCAGTGCTGATTTTAATGAGTTTTTTTTCTTTTCATGCTTTAAAATGGGTCCCTAAACCTCATCAGACTCTGGCCCCCTTATACATTTCTGTGATGTCGTGGCTACAGGGTCAAAGGATATGGCCAGTGGAGAAATCTTCCTGCCTAAGGGAAAATTCTGAAAGGAGGGGTTTGCTCTAAGGTGTCTCAGTCATGTTCACGTATGCACATTATCGCTACAAAAGAGATTTGGTTTTTAGGCACCTCTTTTTTGGCTGCTGGGGTTGTGTTTCAGCATAGGAGGAACAGGCTGTAGTGCAAAGACCCTTCAGAAGGTCCCACAATAGTTCCTGGTATGACAAAACTACCCTTTAACCTCAAGCCATGAGGTAGGTCGCACTCCGTTTCTAAAATTATTTGAGGCATTATGCACAGTCCTATAAAAATGCAAAATGGGGCTGCTGTATTACCTCCTGTAGTTCAAGAGGTTTGGAGCAATTGGTTCATCATTTGCTACCAAAAAAGCACTTCCCTGAAGCTGTGGCTGCCACATCTTTTGCAGCAGGCTCTTTGTTTTTGTGCCTGTAACATTGCAGTTTATTTCCGTGGCAACGACTATGATGTGATAATTTGCATCCATAATAATTTCACTGTTACTAGAAAAGGTAAAACTGTGATGATCTTTTTGAAAAGTGATCCGGGTCCAACTGCAATTTAAAAAAAATTGAAAAATACTAAAAATTAAGTTTCTTTCTAGGGCATTAAATCATGGCATATTGAGCTGAGCACATGATTTTTCTTGTCTCAGTGCTGTAGTGAGGGGAGAGCCTGCGTAAGCCGGCTGGAGAGCTCAGACTGCAGATGAGGGAACACACAAACAGTCTCATTTGTGTTTTACTTAAGCTTTGACAACGTTGTTCTGTTTTCCCTTCCTTGAGGACTGCAATCACTCATGTACTGTTTTCCTTCACTCTGCTAATGCACAAATGGTTTCTACATTCCAGGTTAGTTTGTGACATCCCTCTCTGTGTTTGCATGTGGATAATGAAGATGCTGCCCTGCTTATCAGGAAATGAGTAGCTGCCTGCCTGCAGCCTCAGAGGAGGTGGAATTGCTATGGCTCAGCACCAGCCCTGAACCAGGGTTTGCCCCAGCACTGCCACTTGTTCAGTGGTTTTGCACATGTTTTAACTTCCATCTGTGTCCAACATCTCAGTGCTGTCCTTCACTGAGAAGTTTAGGATGAAACATGGACTTTTCTGGGATGAGCACATTGGCGAACTAAGGTCAAAATGCATTTCTCTTGGTTCAGATCCAAAACCAGCCACAGGGCGTCTTTCCTAGTTCTGCCTCCTGTGGGTTTTGCTTGCTTTAAATTTGTTTAGAACACAGAAATTTTTTTAAATTTTCTTGCACGTACACATACACGTACACTCATGTTTAAATAAAAGAGAATGCTGCTTGTATGATGAGACACACCAACTGCCTTGATTCAAACAATCCTGTTTTGATGAGCTGATTAATTTCTATTTTAGCTAAACACTTTGCAGAATTCAGACTACTGGTAATATAAAGCAAGCTACGAAATACACTCTCCATATCCTTTGATCAACCTGATCTAGTGAAAAGTGTCCCTGCCCAGGGCAGGGGGTTTGGAACTTAGATGGTCTTTAGCGTCCCTTCCAACCCAGGCGACTCTGGGGTGGAAGGGACTATAATTCTAGGATTTCCTGAAAAGCTTCCCTCCATATATTGGAATAAAGCTGACACTAATTAAACAGAGCTGGCTGTCAGAGACCTCAGTTTGGCTGCTGTAGAAATGCCAGATAATACAGTTTTCCATTAATTACTGACTGCATAACCATGTTGAGAAGTTAAACTTCTCTGAGAAAGGTAAGGTCCATGTGAGCTGTTAGAGCCCACACATGGTCACGAGCACTTTATCTGTGCTTGAAGCAGTTTGGTGAGCAAGTATCTCTTCTTTGTTGTGTGTGATGTGGGTTGAGATAGACTTAAAAAACTAATCCTCCTTGCCTGCAGCTTTGTCTCATCATGTTTTCATAGGCCAAGAAGAACAAAAACCCCACATCCAATAATGCAAATGTGGGCTTGCCTCAGCCCTGTGTTCCCTTGCCAAGGGGGGTGAGAGGGCTCTTTCCAGCCCCTGAATGCTCCTAGGACATCTGTGATGTATGTGGCAGCTGGCTTGGGTCTGCCTCTTCTTCCTGTGTGTTGTTCCTGCCCGTGGTGCTCACCTACACCAGAACATGGATTTGGCAGGTAAAGCTTATGGCTATGTACAGATGATCTGCAATCTGATAATCAATGCATTAATTAGAATACAATTCTGAAGGATTGTCTCTCTGTTAAATGTCCTGCTTTTCTTGTTGCATGATATTGCAGTTTCTTAACAGCTAGTGGAGTCACCATATGACATGTGCTCCTTGTTGCTGTGTTTATTTTTTTGCTTCCCATTCAGAGTATTATATTGATTCTCAAAAAGGTTGGTTTGTTGTTTCTAGAGAGACATGCAGATTGATCCACTTTCCATTTAATATTAACTGAACTCACTGGAATATTGTCACCTGCATGGCAACCAGAAGCCCATCTGTGCCTAACATCAACCAAAGTGAAAGAGTATGCCTTTGACAGGAGAAATACACACTGTGAAATCCTTATCAGGTCTAAATGAGAGCTGGTTGGGAAAAGCCACCCTCTCCATAACACCAGGTGCAGGTCACATCCCATTTCAGCTGTGAGTAATGGACAGCAGTGATTCACCCCACAGCTAGTCTCATAAAGTCCACTCCTTATTCCCAGGGACAAATGGGAGTGATATTTTTATAGACAAGTGCTATTGTTGGTAAGCCCTTTCTAGGTCAGTTTAAAGCAAGACACATAACCCCTCCTGGCTGACTCCCAGCTTCATGCAAGCTGGCAGATCCACTGGACTGGTGATTTGGGGGGGACGTGCTGGACAAGCCACACTGACAGAATTTGGAAGTGGCTACAAAACTGCACCTAAGCCAATGCCAAAATCCAGGAGTGCTGAACTCTACTCTCTGAGGGCAAAAGAAGAGTGACAAATGATTGTCAGGGAAGAGGAAGCCTGGTCATCTGATGCTCTTTTGCTGAGAGATGATATCAGTGCAAGCTCCCTGTTTGGGGTTTTGCTCCCCTCAATGTAAAGGGGCTCCTCTGCTTACAAGAAAGCAGCACAGTGTTAATTTCACTGTGTCTTAATTATTCCTTTTCTATTTTTCTACATATATGGCTGCTTTACTGCTTTAATGCAGTGTTTTCCATTAAGCAGTTCTATGCAGTACAACAAAAATAAACACACAGCAACGTGCGTAAGATTAAACTAAACTCACTCAAAGTATACAGTTCATAAATTAAAAGTGCTTATGCTCATACTTTATTATTGATTGCTGAGTTGATACAAGAAGAAGAACTTGCCCTTAGGAAACAAAACTCATGGTTCCTTAAGCTTTTCTTTGTCAGGAAGCCAAAAAGACAACGTTAAATGGAAATGTCACCATTTGTTCTTGTCAAATGTAGTTTATTCAATTACATCTTTTATAACTCTACTGAGTTATACAAAGGAGGTTAATATTTTTTATTGTTTTTCTTCATGCTGTGCCTCTAATACACACAGAGATAAGTTAGCCTAGTAAAATATACAGTGTAATTTGGTAATGTGTTTATTGGATTCCCGTAAAAGACTATGAGAAATTATCCAAGATTTTTGCTTCTTCAACTGAAATTTTCTTTCTTCTCTCTCTTTATTTTTTTTTCCTTTTTCCTTTTGTTTGTTTTTCATTGTTTGGGGAGGGGGTAATTATCTTGCAAATTTTCATTTCCTGAAAATGCTTAAAAAAAAATTCCTAGAAGCAGACTTGGGTTTTTTCCCCCCTGAGTTAAGAAAATAAGAAGCTGATTTGGGGTTTTTTCTTTTTTTCCCCCTGAGTTAAGAAAGAAAGACTTCCTGGAGAACAAGGTCTTTAGATACACTCATGTTTTCAAAAATTTGTCTGTGGTTGTGAAACATATCTGACATCTTGCAGAATGATAAAGAGAAGCCTAAGTTTACAGTAAGTAAGTGAACCAAAGCTTAGAGTTTGGAACTGTTTTATAGAGAGTTCAGATCAGTTCTGGTTTTATGGATACGGTTTAAACCAGCTAAAACATATTCCTTCTTCCTTGTGAGGTTAATTTTCTGCCCAACTGTGGCTGGAGCTCAGCTCAGCCCCAGAGGCCAGATAAATATCACCACTGATGTAAGGAAGAGAGATGGGAGCAAGCAGCCAGTGCAAGGGCAAGGATAGGACCACAGTGACATCCATTTTGGGTTCACTTACCCAGTGACAGAACTGCAGCCAAAGCAGCTGGGTAAAGCTCTGGGCATGCTCACAAGTTCTGCTGAACAGGGACCGTGCTACCATGCCTTGCCACAGATGCAAAGAAAAGGAGAAGCTAGGCTGTTCAGCAGACTTGGGGCTGACAACCACGTGTGGCCCATGGCTGCTTCTTAAAAGTACCTGTGAGCACTTTCACTGTGTGAATCTACAGGAGATGACTGATTTCTTGAAAGAACCAACACCCTTCCTGGAAAAATTGCAACAGTTCAGAAAAGGTGAAAGTTGAGCACTGCCACTCTCTTCCTCTTGTGTAATTTGATTAGCTCATCCTCTGAGGCAGCAGGAGCTGCCATCTCCACTGTGCCAGGTTTAGGGCTTTTTCTAAGTCTTGTGTTGTGTTGGGAACTGCTGTCATGTTTGAACTCAGTTGAGGACATGAAACCAACTGCAGTTTGGCAAGCCACACAGACTAGAGACTAATTTTTGTTCTCTGTTAATTTACCTGCCTGTGGCTTTCTGTGCTGCCCAGGATATAATCACAGCTTGCTCTGGAGATGCTAAACATATTTGTCTGGAGCTGGGCTGATGCTGACTGATGGGCAGCAGCAGAGCCATCTGGCTGGTCACTCCTGCCCATAGCAGGCACAGCTGCTGGGCTGTGACATGGACAGACCCCAGGGCCAAGGCTTCTCTTGGCTTCTGCATCCCTGAGTCTGAGAGGAGCATTGGAGGGGTCTTCACAGCAGGTACAGCTTTGGCTGCCCTGACTGGTAAGGAACTAATGGGGCTGACAGGCAGAAGCCCTTCCATCAGCTTCCAGGCCAAGCAAGGGAGCAGAAGTGCTGGAAATGAAGGTGTGCTGTGGCACACACCTGTGGAGCAGCCTCTGGGAGGGACGCTGCAAACTGTGATGACTAAGAGTGGCCTGGAAGCTAAATCCTGTGTAACTGAGGGTGTAGATTAATGAAATGCTTCATCCCATTTAAATGCAAGCTGCTTCCAACAGAGGTGGCCTCCTCACATCCCACATGTGCATTCCCACCCTCTCCCTTCTCCTGCCTCTGGCTATCCCCAAGCTGTAGGTGACTCAGACCATGTTGTTCACCCAGTCCGAAGCAGATGATGTTCACTGTAGGCTCAGTTTGTGTCAGGCCATAACTATGCATACAAGAATGTGACCTAGGAGGCTCCATCTGCTAGGGCTGCAGGAGAAATGCTGCTCTGTTTGATAGCCTTCACTTAGACTGGATTGTGTAAAAAGAAACTGGACTGCACAGAAGTGGATAATGCTCAGGGCTGAACTGGATCCAGCAGCTCAGGAGACTGAAAATCAGAAAACCATTGAGAGCTCCTCTTAGCTACTTCATGTAGGAAGCACACAAAACCTGGAGCCTTGCACCAAGCTCCAGGAAGCATGACTGCAAAACGAGGAGCCTTCTTTTGGAAATATCACTTGGAAGAAACAAGCCAAGGATGGTTTGATGGGGCTTGCTGATACATTTATACAGGTGAACAGTCTGGAGGGCAGGAAGAAGCTCTGGTTTCCAGATAAATGCCCTCTCTCACATTCACTTTATTACTGAGCACAGCTCACTTCCATTTCCTTTCCTGTTCTTTGCTCCTGTTTCTGGACAGGGATGGGAAAGGTTTTGGAGAGGGGCTGGGGCTCAGTGCTCGCACAGCACTGCGAGGGAGCACAACCCAAAATAAACACTCTTTTACCACTGCTCTTCTTATGCCTTCATTTTAAACACAGCTTTTCCATTCTAGGTGTAAACACTTCCCAGGTTTATCACCTCTGATTTCTGGAAATTGACATTCATTTTGGAAAACAAGCAGAAGAGCAGCATTCTGCCAGGGTAAGTTCCCAGTTCCCAGCAATCTGTTGCACAGGACCTTGCTTCCATAGCACAAGATTGCTTCTCTGTGCAGAGAAGCCTGTGGTGGTTGCTTCTTGTCTGATGAGCCTGCTTGGAGAGTGGTAACAAAAGGTGTTAAAAACTTCTGGAGGAGCAGCAGATCAGGGAAATTTTGGGAAGACATAGGTGGGAACTGAAAGTGACAGACAGGAGAAGACTTCTGGGTTTAATCTGTGATGAAAAATCAAACCAAAACAAAAAAAAAACCCAAACCAACCAAAAAAAAAACCCCGCAAAACCTCAGAGAACTCAGGATGCAGAAGTATGGATAAAAGTATAAAAAACCATGGGAGATTTTTGCAGCTTGTCCTCCCCTGTCCTGCCCACTCTGCTCTCGCAGTGCGCAGTGTTGGTGTGCTGCTGCTCTGCTCTCTCCCCTGCAGTGCTGCTGTGAGTCCCAGTGCTCCTGCTCTCCTGGTGCTGCAGGGATGCTCTCTGACACACACAGCCAAGCACTGCCCAGGTGGGCAATGCCCCTTGCATTTCCACAAGTGTCCTGTCCTGCCTCCCAGCCCAGCACCAGGCACCCAAACCAATGCCAATACAGGATTGTGTGTGGTGTCAGAGGGGCCTCCCCATGCCAGGATGCTGTGGGTGAAGCTCAGATGATGCAGAGAGGCTTGGGGCTCTCTCAGTGCCCAGGTAACACACCTCCCCATGAAAGCCTGTGGGCTCTACAAGAGCTCCTCTGTCACAGCTCAGGATGTGCAGCCTGGCCATGCCCCTGCCCCTGCCACAGTGGCACAGCTCCATCCCAGGCTGCAAATGAGGCAATTCCCAGCCTCCCAGGGGACAGTGAGGGAACAAGTCACTGGCACAGACCACAAGTCCAGGCAGACCTGGTGAGAGCTGAACAGGTACTGAGCACTGCTGGGCTCCAGACTGCACACTTAACAGTAAAAGCCATTATCACACTAAAAAATACGTTACTTTAGGTGGCTTTACATAGTAATGTCCTGCATGTCCTGACCATTGCTGAAGTCTTTAGTGAGTTCCTTCTCCAGTAAACTCTGATCTTTTTTTATTATTATTTTTAATTCTGTACCATTCTAGAAATGTCATCTTATTTCCCACTGTCAAACAAAGTGCCTGAGGCTGTGATTGAAAAATCTTATGAAAAGACTCATATTCTGTTTCTAATCAGATGTGTTTCTGTCTTTAGAGTGCCTGCTAGTTTCTTTTTGCCTGCATGACATTTCTATTTTGATCTAACCTCTTCTTTCCCTCCCCTGTTGCAGTGCCTCTGTCTCCATGGCCCATTTCTCCCTCACAAGTTGTTAATGTGAAAAAATTACACTGCCCCATACCTGGGCAGGTCAGCTTCAAGCACTCTGAATCACAGCTTCAGCTCGTGTTTACAGTGGCTAACAATGAAAAGTGTTTTTAAAACTGAGGATAATGGTGTATTTGCACTGTAAGATAAACCTTAGATGTAAAAATCATTATTTATTTAATAGGCACATCAAAGGATACCACTGGAGAAGGGAATTTCAAAGTTTCCCAGAATAATCAGATTTCTGCTATTATGTGAGGGGTTTTTTTTCTCCTGACTTGATAATAATGACTATTAAAAGTGTAGTTCTCAGAAATCATTTAAAGCATTACTAGACTGAGAAAAAAAAAGAAAGAATTGCTTCCTTAGAAGCTAGAAATCTAGTAAGCAACAGGACTGCACAGCGAATGAGAGAAGAAAAGGTCTGACTTGGAGTAGACTGCAGCACTTCCTAAACCTGAGAAAGATTTTCTCCTAGGAAGGAGGAGAAGCACCATTGGGAAGGCTCGTTGCTTAATTTCCTACAGTACTTTCCTTAATTAAATGCATATTTAAGTAGCAGGAGCTCAGCAGTGGAAGTATCCTATAGCATCATTGTGCATTGTGCTCCACGGTACAGAAGCACCACTGAGGGCAGCCCTGTCCCCAGCATTGCATATTCTAGGTGGAGAGTGGCACAGAAAAGACATCCTTTGTGGATCTCCCCTTACAGATTTGTCTGAACGACTCTTTAAAGCCTCTGATGACTGACTGTGAAACAAGGCCCCAGTTGATTAAGGAACCAAATGGCTTGGCGGAAGAATGAGGTCCTCAGTTTAAATTCAGGCTCGTTTCCGTTTTCTTAGTCCTTTCCATGGCTCACAGAGAAATCCCTCACGATGTTTTAACCCTTTGCTCTGCCCGGCTGAGCCCTGGGAAGATGTGGGTCCCCATGGCTCTTTCTGCTGATGCTGTGTCCCCAGGATGGCAGGAGGTGTCACCAGGCAGGGCTCGTGGCACAGCTGGGTCCCCATGAGCAGGAGGGAGGAACCAAGGGGAAAAGGCATCCAGCAGTGAAGGAAGGCTCACACAAGAGGTACTTTTCTCCATTTTCCTCATAGTACTTTCAAGTACTATCAAATACAAAGGTATATTTTCCTTTGTCCTAAATACTGAATTTTAAAAAATCTCTTTCAAGTGGCCCAAAGTATATGACTAAAAGCTTTTCAGAGATAATAATCTGCAGGTGTGTTCCAGCCCTGGACAGTGATGGATCTGCTGCAGAGAGTCCTTCCAAAAAAGAAAGGGGCTCCTTCTTGTGGGATGTGCAACACAGCAGGAATGAAAAGCTTGAAAGAATATTTATCTATGTACAGGTGACAAAGATAGTGTCAGTTTAATTTTAAAATCAATACAGGCATTGTAATGATTTCTAATAGCAGGAAGCAAGACACTTATATCCCATTAGGGCTGGTGAAGTCAGGACAGGGAACGTAGGTGGGAGATTAGCTCAGGAGAGGAGAGGAAGGCCAGTTTCAGAGTATAGATCCCACTAGATGGATTTTTACTGTATCAGGAGGAGTAAAAATGAGACTTATCCTCAATGCAGTACAGTACTTTTGAGAGAATAATACTAACAACAATAGCATATAGAGCTGTCATAAGGAATTTTTTTCTGGGCCAGTTCCAAGGAACAAGGTCTGGACCAGAAAAAAAAAAGTCCTCCAATAACATGTGTGATTAATACAATACTTTCTTGAACCTAGAAAGAGAAGTAGAAAGGCTGGAAAGAGCAGTATTGTGCATGATTTTTGTGGTATTTTTGTGGAAAACTGACTAACAAGCACATGATGTGCAGCTTGGTAGAGTGGGGGGAAAGTGCTGGGACAGAAACCTGAGTTTTCTGAGAAATTATTCTCACTGACATTAAAACAAACTCAGTTCACACATTTGTAGGAGAAAAACTCAACTGCCAGATTTCTAATGAAGAGGTAGCCACGATCAAGCCATGAAAAGCAGAGGCATGGCAAAGGTTTTTAAAAACTGCAACATACTGAAGAAAGTCTATGTGGAATATGTTGGCTCCAACTGCAATATTGAAACAGCTGTTGAATTTCAGGCTGAAAAAGCATAAAATATTGAGAACTGGTAACACAGGCTCCAATTCTGAAATACTTACGTGACAAGCAGGAGAAACTCATTAGACAGCTGAAAATGTCACAGAACTAATTGTTTCATTTTGCTAGCTACCCTCTGTTGCATGCACATCAAAAACTACTCATAAAGATGAGGAATATTCAAGTTTTTTAGGAACAGTAGTAGACTCTGTGATATCTGAGCATCTCCATGCTCCAAATTCTTGCTGTCTGGCACCACAGTAAAGAAATGTCACTATTCCCATTTTACAGACAGGGAGATAGATGAAAGCAAATGAAGTGATCTCCTAAAGGTTGCACTGAGAGTTTGTTCACAGGTCAGGGACTGAACCCAACCCCCCAAAGAATTAGCTAAATCTTTGGCCACTGGAGGGTTTGGTTTCTTTTTGAGCTGTGAAATGGGTCATTGTTAATAATCCAGAATTGTTATTCTTTTCTCCTTTGACAGATTTAAGGGTTTTCAGTGCCACCTCCTCATTCTCTCGTATTTTGTATAGAGCATGCTCTGCATATTTGGTTGAAAGCCAAGCGTGCCTCAGTTCCCCATCTGCTCTTTTTATGTTGCAGCTTATCTCCCATCCCACCTCTGCATTGTCTCTTATAAGTGTATCTCTAATCTCAAGCAGTGTTTAGCAAACCCAGATACCAGTGTCACAGGGGTGACTGCAACAGCAGTGCCCTCATGGTGTCCAGAGTGCATCTATGGAAAACTTGAGCAGCCCTAGGAGCCCTAGGAACAGATCCCCGGGTGTTTGAGATTATTTTCAAGAACCTCCACTAAGCATTCACCAGGAATAGGGAGACAGCTGTTAACACTCCAGAAATACCAAGTGAAGGTTTGAATGCCAATCCAGAAAAGGAGTTGAAAATATAGTAGATGATTTATCAAGGGCATATTGGAGAAGTGTGAATAGAGATGGTGCTGTCATGATGTATCTTAAAGTGCCTGATATTCGAATGACTGCTTAGAGATTTCCAGTCAGACACAGCAAAATCCATGATAATTGCCAGCTTTAAGGGAGTCTACATTAAATGGACACCAAAAGGCAAAATATTAAGAGCTTGAGCATAAGGAGATCTGTTGAGGACAATGGAATTTGGCTGATTTGGTTTGGTTTGTGAAATTTTTTTGGTTGGTGTTGGCTTTTTTTATTTGGATTTTTTTAAACATTCCAACAGAGATTTTTATACATAATTAAGAAGATAATGGCATTTATCACCATCCCACTTGCTAGCAGTGGCAGTTCTCCCACTCTCTAGATCCAGCAAGGATGGAGCAGTGAGTGCAGGGCATTGAGTGTGGTGGGGACTGAAGGAAGAGTATCTGCTGCTCTTGTTTCCCCCACTTCATCTCCGTAGGTGTCAGAGGCAGCTGGGAGGCAGCCAGTCATACCAAGGGAATAACAACCCAAATAATAGGAATTGGTAATAAAGCACAAGAGTTGCTTGGCAAGAGGGTTGTACAAGAGAAGAAATGTTTTAGCCTTAGGTGTGAGGTGTGAGTTGCTGAATGCAACATGTTTAGGAAAGATGGATGCAGGATCAAAGGAGCTGCTGGCACTGCTTGAGTGATCCATGAGCTCTGTTTTGTCTTCATTGCTTGAAATTGGCTTTTAGCTTCTGCTGCTCTAGTATTGCACTGTTTTGAGAGCAACTTGATAAAAGTAGGAGTCAGCTGCTCTGAGGGACCTGTGTGTCCCACCTGGGAGCAGAGTCCAAGTCCATCTGGGAAGTAGTGGCCATGTGTGTGCACAGATGCCACTGCTGTGCACACAGTTGCCATGGCAGTGCCCAGAGATGTGGAGTGTGAACAGGAAACTGGAAAATCGAGTTTTGAAGGTATGAGGGTCATTACCAGAGATATAATGTACCTTGAATCTGTTTAATAATAATGTCTTAGAACGAGCCAGTCCTAATGATCACAAAAAGAGACCAGCAAGGTTCCGTACACCTTGAATACAGTGCATGGATACTGGGCTCTGACTGACTGTCTTTGATGTTTGGGTAATTATTTGTTTCTATGCAAATTGGACTCTCAGTGCTGCTGAACTGGAATTCAGTTGTCCTGTGTTGCTCTGCAAGTGTGAGCAGACCACTCCTGAGAGGTGAGGGAGATCTGTGGTGTTTGGTGGCTGCCTGACACTGGTTCTACACACTGTGAAAGGCTGGAGTCAGACTTGCTGAACCTGAAACACTCAAGGCTTAATAAAAATATCTCTGTTTTCCCTCTGAAATGAAATAATATCCAGTAGGAAGTTCTCTGTTCTTGATGACAGTGAACACTCAGTACAAATGACATAGTATTAGATTGCTCAAGACTTAACATGGAGAAAAAGCTTATAAAAATTGGGTATGTGAAGATTTATTGAGAGAAACCACGGCAAGCTATGAGGAACTCTTCTGTGACAGAAATAGCCACCCTAAGAAAGCAAAGTCCAGAGCACCTCTGAGGTCAGGGATGTCCTGACATGATAGTGAGAAATGGTTTCTTGAGAAGCACAGGGAATCTGAAGTGCTCTTGGCAGAAATGGATGGATGTGAGATGCTGGTGTTCTGAGCTCTCTCAAAGCTACTTTAGGCCTAACACCCAGCCTTTCTCTTACAAGTTACTAAAACCAGTGCTTTGATATGTGCCATTTATTTAACACAAATGGTTGTTCAACCTAAACAAATATACAGTGACAAGGGGCAGGCATAAAGGCACCAGGTAGGAACACTACCTTTGGTCTAGTGTATGAAACAAGTGGGAAATTCTTCAGAAAAGCTGAATTTGCTTTATGCAGCTCTTTGCCATCTGGATTACCTTCCTGGACCTTCCTTATGATATGACTGCCAAAAATAGCTTCCTCTGATGCCACAGGGCATGAGAATGATAACATAAGGCCAGTGCAACATAAGGGGTCTGACTCCTGTTGCTTCACACACCATGTGCCTCTTACCTCTCCAGGCACAGTTAGAAGAATCCTCTGTGAGGGGAATTATCTGCAGTTATTTGAACCTGGGCAGATGTTTTACAAGGGCCTCCATGACCTCTGAACCACAGAGTGCACCAAATTAACTGTAGATATTGGCTGCTTCATTGCATTGTTACTCAGGGGAGGTACATCCACATTCTACTGCAGAAATACAGCTCTCAGTGTCAATTATCCAGGAACTCATGAAGATAGAAACCCTAATCCATGTATTTATGATCTTTGAGTAAGTGACTCTGGAGATAAGCTGAAACAAGCCATCATTTCTGGGGTGATCCTTTCTCCTTGAGCACTGACAGCTTTCCTGAGTGCTGTCATCCTAAGGGAGGGCATTGGGGCTACCACATCAATAATTTCTGAAGCGTTGTCAAGCCTGATGGGGCAAGAGCAAGCCTGAGCAAGGATGCTGCTGCCTGTGTGGGAGCTTTCAGACTGAACAGCTTATCCACTGAGCCCAAATGGTGCAACTGGAAAACAAAGCAGCAAAATCCTAGCTGACAAAAGTGGATGGAGGCAAGCCAGGACAAGAACAAAACAAAAGCTGCAAATAAAATATATACTATCTCAGCCCAGTTAAAAAAATTTAAAAAAAAAGGATTCTTGTGTGGCAAGAGTAGTCCATACAGTGATGGGCACAGAGAAGGCTTGAGAATTTGGACCTTGATTTATGTTGCCTCTTATGATGCTAAAACACAGTGGGGAAGGCAGAGCTATCAATCCAGCACAACAGGCCCAGAAGAAGTCATGTTTGTTTTTCTTTTAGAAGGAGGAGATGTGGGACAACCTCTGGTTCACTGTGTCCTGTCTTGGTTAAGTGGTAGCTTTAATCTTTGGTCTGCTGGGCTATGTGTTTTGGGATGAAAAGGTGCTGACCCAGGGAAGACCCTGAGAGAGACTTCGGTGCAGAGCTGAGGTTTTCTGAGACTGGTCCATGAGCCCACCAACTTATATGTGGTTTCAGAATGCAGACAGCATACACAGTTTGGAGACTGGAATACACTCCCAGAACTGTTATGATAGCTGTGGAAATGACAGCACTCTCTGTGCAGCCACAGCAAGATGGATGACTGTGGCAACATCCTCTGCTCAGGAAGGGATACTCCTGGTACTTGGGCACCAGCCAGAGGCTCAGACTTGGGAAGGAAATGTGCTCTGCCAGAGCTGTTCAGGCCCACACGATGACTTCAGTGTGCCTCATTACTTCCAAAGGGCAACCACTGGCTGCTGCAACTGTGCAGCCACCCAACTTCTGGCATAGTGAAAGGTGACCAGCCTGGGACAGGCTGAGCATCTTCCCTCGCTTTCCTTGTGGTGCTGGGATTCATGGATGGGTGTATCTGCTGAAGCCCCAGAAAGCGAAGGAGTTTGTGCTGGTGCAGCAGGGAAGGGACCGGCAGAGACAATCTTGTGTGTGGCAGGGCCTGGCCTTGGCCATCTGGACAGAGTTTGAGCTGGCACTGCCACCAAAAGGGACAGAAATAAATGAAGTGGGTGGGAAGCTGGGGAGGATAACCACAGGGCAAAAGCATGGGCTGCATCTGTCCACAACACCCACACACCATGGGAATGGCACTGCTGAGGCCTGGGAAACACTTCAGCATCCTGTGTGTCCCCCACTTCCTTTGTTTGTCCCTTGTGGTATCATTCCCTGCGAGCACTGACCTGAGCAGATGTAACATATTTAAGCTTCAGTCTAGCTGTTTGTACTAAAGAAATGTCTTTTGTGATTAAAGGTGCTCATTCTGTTATTGGTAGTTGTAAAAAAAATTTCTGAACTTACTGCTTCTCTATTTTTAAGAGTATCTGTCTCCCACAGTGCTGCTGGGTTTTACCTTTTAATTACAAGCAAACAAACAAACCAATCCCCAAACAATATTTATGTCATATGTTTTTATATATTCACCATGTATAGTAATACACTAAACCATTCTTATAGACTGACTGATAGTGGGTAGTTGGTCTTTTAGTTCTAAAGCACAGTAGAAACTAAACCTAAAGAATTAGATTTGATGTAATTTTTTTTTTTGTTGTATACATACCACTCCTCCGAAGCAGACTGCTCTTGTACCTCAGAAAACTGAGACATTAATTCACAAATTAATGTGGCATTATTAAAAAAAACTCCACCTTCTTCTGAAAGAATGAGTTCAAATTTTGAACATTCAGACTACTTCTGCCTTCAGAAAATGAAATGTCACAAATTTCAGAAACTTAAAAAACTGTTAGCTTGAACTCCAACTCCAACTCCAAGAAGGGGACATGGGAAAGGACCTTTCCCATCATCTCTTAAATTAATTCTTTAAGCTTTGAACCAGTTAATCCTGTCTTTATTGTTGTAGCACAGACTGACTCAATGGGATGTCTGGACTGAACCATAGGCAAGAATCTCTCCTCCCAAGCAGAGAGAACTCCTGGAAGAAGCTCATGCTGGAATGCAGAAGGGGGTGGGCAAACCCAAGACACTGAGGCATCAAGTACACCAGAGGTGGTGAGTAGAGAAATAAATTGGTGAAAATAGAAAAAGAATGTTTCTCAATATGATAGTAAGTGCTTTATACATATAAAACCTACATATGTATATATACAAAAAAAACCTCACCTTACCCAGAGTTGAGTTTTTAATCGCCAAGCCCTAGAGACCTAGAGAGGTCACAAAAAAAAACATGACAGAAGGCACTGAAGATGAAGATCATTAGCATGATTAGAGTTTAAGTGCAGGCAGGAAAATAAAGAGACCAGAAATATCTTGCTAAGAAATAACAGGGTTTTCAAAGCAAGACTTGAAGTATGTTTATTAGCGGAAAGGCAAAAAGCCTTTACTTTTAGACAAAGACTGCCTGATCTGCCATCTTACACATTATTTTAGCAACACTACCAAAGCAAGATTTTCTGTGTGTCACTTCAGCTTGCAAACCCAGGAGCTGCCATTGTTTTGGGAAGAGGCAGGCTAATGTGAGATGCTGAGGTGTCAGATCTGGCAGCCCTGTGATGAGGGAGGATCCTGGCAACAGAAAGCTGCAAGTGCCACATTTGGGGCAAGCCCTGGTGCACAAATGCAGCCAGGTTGGCTCATGCAGGAGCAAGGGACATTTGCATCGTGCCCTGGCTGCTGCTGCTGGGTTTCCCTCCTGCCTGAGTGGCAGTGATTACAGGCTGCAGCTGCTAATTACTTCAGAGGGTGGCTCGAACCTTTGGGGAATCACAGCCGTAACATCTCTCTTCTGGACTCCTTGTCCTTTCGGTGTTTACTGCTGGCTGAGCAGGCTCATGGCTTGCTTTCTCCAACAGCAGCTGCCTGCTTCATCCAAGCAGGTTGAAATCAAAACCCCGAACCTTGTTTGTCTCTACAGGCCTCTGAAAGAGAACAGTAATCAAAATCGATTTAATATTCTTGGGCTGAATATCAGAACTTATCCTCCGAGGATACAATGTACTTGTTAGCCCCAAAAGCCACTTGAATGGGTGGATAAAACACAACAAAACCACCCCAAACCAAAAACCTGAATTCTTAATCTGTAAATCTCTGGAGAGAATATTAGCTTTTTATTGTTTCCCTATCAATAAAATACAGGAAATAGTCCTAAATGCCTCACCTCTACAACTTCCCATTGTTTATCATATCAAATGTCCTTTCTTCCAGGCTTTTTGGTCTACTCCTGCAGACAGATTATGCAAACATGTTCTGCAGTTCAGCATATGGAACAGAACAGATCCAAACCTGTTCAATCAAATGCAAAGTGCCTTCATGTGCTGCTGCTTCAGAGTGTGAGATCTTGGAGAAGGCAATGCATTGAACTGTATTATGAACTGACAGTATGAAAACACCCAGGTAGTCTTGGAAAAATGGTTAATCAGTAAGCATTCACTGGAATTGGCAGGCAAGCACATTTTGCAAATGCTTGTTTCATAAATATTTACTTTAAAAATTGAGTTTTGGGAGTTTTCAGACAAAAGAAGCCATAAAACAGTGAAAAGAAACTTCAAGACTGAAATTCTTGTGCGTGTGCTGCTTTTGGGGTTTTTTTTGCTTTATATTCCTTATAACCTCTTTTCTTCTTTTTTCGTTTTGAAAGAACTGAAGAAACTAAAATCTACAAAAACCAGTCTGAGGCAGAATGTGATGCCAGCACCAGGTATACAGAAGAATGAGTCAGTAATAAAGAAACCTACAGCTTGTAACCAAAATGCCTCGAGCTGTTTGCATTAAGTTATCTTGAATAAACTATGTGTTGTGTATTTCCTGAAGAGCATGACCAAAAACTCACTGAGACCCTGGATCTCCAAGTAGGTTATGGCTAAAAGCCTGACTAATGTTTCATGTGTCTTTTTGGTTCATATCCAAAAGGATGTTTGTTTGTTTTTACTCATTTCTTACTCATGAAAAACAAAACAAAACAAAAAACCCAACAACCCAGTGACCTTAAGTGGGGTTTATAATAAAGGATTCATTTTTCATTTGTTAGAGAGCATGTCCTTTAGACTGTAGACAAATCGTTTCCCAGCACAGAAAAATCTGTATTGATGTGGTCAAGAT
Source organism: Rhabdornis inornatus (assembly GCA_013397075.1). Taxonomy (NCBI): domain Eukaryota; kingdom Metazoa; phylum Chordata; class Aves; order Passeriformes; family Rhabdornithidae; genus Rhabdornis; species Rhabdornis inornatus. Next base: position 753,781 of record VWZS01002380.1, on the reverse strand, counting down.
TTAAAATTTAGTAATGTACTTCCTCTACTGGGGATGTTCTGAATTTCTTCAGTGCAGTGAATCATTCTGGTGGTGGAACCAAACTCAACTTACTTATGTTGAATGGCAAAAGAACAACAAAAACTTTCCCAAATTTGAAAATATCACTGAAAAAGAATAAAAGCACAATTGTCTTCAGCCATTATGGGCTGCCCTAATTTGAATCACATGGGAAAATGCTTTGTTAATAGCTTTCTTCTTTTACACTTCATTTGCAACAAACCAAACCAAACCAAACCCTTTTCTTTGTTCTTTTCCTTTATGCATTGCTTTTCCATCTGGTTTTAGAAGAAGCTGGTCCTGTGGGTTAGGAAAGATTTTGAAGTACTAGAGATCTGGGGTCATTTCTACAGATTTCCACAACAGCCATGGACTGACCACCTCCACTACTGTTCTGTCAAATGGGAATATTCCACTTTACCTCAGGAGGTTGCTGCTAGGAAATCTATTTATTGCTGTAAGATGTCCAGCTACCACTGGATTATTCAAGGTATACATATAGTTTGTATTTTTCCTTACAAGTGTCTGCTGTGTAGAGTTAAAGGTAATAAGTCCCGATGATGATTTATGATGAGGAATTCACTCTTAAGCGGAACAAATTTGAATATATTTAAATACATACATGTAAAAGAAATATGTGCAGCCTCCCAGAACTCTTTGAAATATAAATGTGAGAATTCCTCTAGGTATAGTGCTGGAAGCCTTCATGTCAGACCATATTGTCAGGTGCCAGGCAGAAGGAGCCAGCCAGCCAGACTGATTTATTCAGCTTTCTGCTGGAAGACCCCAAAGACTGCCACCCTCTATCACTCCCAGCCATGGGGCAGAAGGAGGGATGAGCTCCATTAATGCCTCCTTCAGCTTTTAAACCCAAGCAGAAGGTATATTCCTGTGTGTTCTGGACCTACAGTCTTTTGTCTGCTTTTCTATACCAGCTTCTCCATGTTTGATATTCATTTTATTCCCCTCCTTAGAGTATTATTTACAACTGAAGAGCAGAATGTTATAGGCTGAGCTGACAGGGCACTAAATATAGCAAGAGCAGGGCAGTTCCCCACTCTAATCATCTCCTCCTGCATTTATGTAGATAGTAAATGATGGGCCACAGAGGGAATTGCCATTTGTCTCTAGGAAATACATGTCAAAGGAGTTTAAGCAATACATCTTGCCCACAGCCAGGGAAGTTAATTTAGGTTTGACACAGCAGTGCTGGCTTTTCCTAGCACTGAGGAGTTGCAGATGAGATCTTCAGTCCTTCAGCTGAGTGCCATAGAGACCGTGTTTTTGAATAGGGTATTTACAATGGCAAATGGCACAATTTCTAGCCTGAAGGAATAGGCAAATTTCAGCCAAAAACCGGTGCCATTCATTCACATCATCCCCCTCGCTGACCCCGTTGCCGACACATGCCTGTCTCGGCCTTGGGAAGCAGCCATGCCTTGGCCAGGGCTCGGCTCTGCCCCACAGGACCTGGGCCAGCCTACAGGCTGCCATTTGCTTTGTTTGTGCATTGGGCTCATTCCTCTGACTTGCCTCCCTTGAGCCAGCTGACTTGCCTGTGCTTTTTTCCCTCTGCCAAGTCTGCTTTGCTGCCTTTTTTCAGGTCTGGAGCTGTTCTGCTGCCTGCTCTTTTAACAGCTGTCCAAGTGCACAGGAAGAGTTGAACCAACAGTAAAACCTTGCCAGCTCTGCTCACTTGGGTCCTACAACTTAAATGCAGTATGCAAAAGTTTAAGCAGCAGTTTCGTTGATGGGACTTAGCCCTAAATCCACACAAATCCAAGGTAATCTGGAAGCAGCTCACCGCTGCTTTAATATCAGCGTGAGACGGCTTCAGCTGAGACGGGGGCTGAAGGAGCTGGGAGCTGTGTGCGTGCCTTGACAGAGAAAGTTTGTGATCTAAAGGTTTCAAAATCTGCATAATGAAAACTGCCAGAAAGTTTAGTGCAGCAGTTCTGTTTCTCCCCGTGCGGAGCTACAGGGCACGGGTTAAGGCTCAGCTCCAAGAAAAGTGAGGTACTGCAATGCAAAGGAGCAGAGGAGATGCTGAGTACAAGGATATCAGTTAAATTTTCTCACCAGCCTAAGGGTTCTTCATGTATTTTATCCACTGGCTGACTAATGTAAAATACAAAAGTATTCTGCCTGGCAAGCCAGGAGCAGAACTGCAGTCTCCACCCTCCCAAAGGATGACTTAAATATGAAGCTACAATGCCGCATTACTCCTTTCCTTCTGCCTGCTCAAATGCATGTTTAATCCTCTATTGCAAAGTAGGAAGGCACCAAAATCTCTCTTTCTTCAGGAAAGCCTCAGATGGGTGAACAGAGACTTCTCCTTGGAACACCAGCAACTCTCCTCCTGCCTTCCTTGAAATTAAAATCCCACTCCCTCTGTTCTGTGACCACCTAACCCTGAGGTACAGGAAGAATGGGTTTTACCTCCTCCCTAGCTGTGAGTTGGAGCACAGCACCAGATACTGTGGTATTTTTTGCCTAGGCAGTCTCAGCAGTGACCAGAGTCCACCCAGTGAGCCAAACCACCAGCCTGATTGTACAGGAGTGTGGGACAGAGCAAAAGCTCAGCCTTAGTCCCCCAAGGGATATGAGGTATTCATGGTCCATTCTGGACTTAGATATTCTTTGTGAAGTCACCATTCAGTAAGAATTCTCTTATACCCTCATGAATGTACAAAATACAGATGATTATAGTGGTCTATAAAACCCAAAAACTGGACACACTGTTTACTTCAGTAATAATTTGCTCATTACAGGCAAAGCATTTCAGGATTGCTCCTCCTATGGTGCTAAGGTCACCTGCTTTGGTGATTCTGTTGTAAGCCTGCTGTGTCCCAAGGCACCAATACTTCCCAGTTAAAACACTGCAGATGAACACAATGAAAGCCAAATAAAAATGGAAGGATTGTTGATTGGATATGTTTCCTTATTTCTGACACCAGTGAAGTCAGCCTGCTTGTTTGCAGGGTGAAACAGAGTACAAGCTTTTTAATCCTCAATCCCAAATTCACCTAAAAGATTTAGGGCCAAATATTCCTCTTATTTACACCAGTGTAAATTTAGGGAAATTTCATCCAACTTAATGTACTGCCAGGTGGTGGATTTTGCCTCAGATCTCATTATTTTTGGGTTTTTATTTATATTGAGCCACTGTGTGTATACACAGATACAAAGCAGTAATTTTTGCCAGCAATAAGAGAGTGGAGTTTGCTATATAAATCGGTATTTCTCAGTCAATATGTTGCAACCCCTGAAGGGGTTATAAAAACCATCTGGGGGCTTGTAAAGAACTGAAAATTTTATAACAATCTAAAGCAAAGAAAATGTCATTTCTTCTACTCTCTATAGAACAGCACCATTCTTTTGGCAACCTGTCAAAACCATACATGAAACAATAAATTCTTTAGGCTTATCACTTTTACCATTTTTTTTTTTTTACTTCAGCTTTATAAAACATGGATGAGAACTGGAAAGTTTCTTCTTTTTTTCCCTTTTATGTAGGATTTCCTATCTGAACTGCTTGGGAAATGTTGCTTTCAAATTTTTGGCCTCAGAAGGCAGTAAATTTCTTTAAAGGCCTCTGCCTTGGTCTTCTCCTAACCTGCTTGTTAAAACTACAGCCTATTTTGTCAAGCTTAGGCTTGTGTGTGTTGGAGCCAGTTTTTCTATTTCACTGTGACTTTCTGCCTGTCAGTTGCCTCTTTCAGCCTAAATCATAAAGGGGAACATCAACATTTCCCTTTGTGGGAAGAGATGTTTTGCATCAAGTGGAAAAATGGGTAAGATTTCCTGTATCCTCATTAGCAATGTGGTGTATGGTTTGAAATCTGCCCTTTCTAAGGTGAGATACCATCTGAAGAACCTCTCTGCTTTTAAGTATAGCCTCACAGCACATACAGCTTGTCAGTGAATTTTGCTTTCATGTATGCATCTTTCATCTCTGTGCATAGGTACTTATCTATGAAATTAATTCTAGTAGCAACCAAGTGTGGCCCACCTAAAGGAATCAGAGAATAAATTCAGAAAAAAAGGCTCATTTTTTTTTTTTCCCTTGCCAGGATGAGATGCCTCACACAAGGACTGGGCAGGCAGCAGAGCTGGTGAGGCTCTGAGAACCTGAGCAGGGCAGGGGAAAAGGAAGGGATGGTAGTGCTCCCCTTTTGGCAGCTGTTTGGTTGGGTGGGCAAACCTCAGGCAGCTTCACCTCAAACTCCTCTTGACTTCAGCTATTTTTGCCTGACTTCCACAAATTAGTTCTTTGTTGATGCAAAGTACTCAGTAGGTGTGGTGCCTCACTCTTTCCAAAAAGCCTGGCTTGTTAACTGTTTAGTGGGCACAAATTTGGTCACTAAAACCACTTGCTAAGGAGAAGGAACAGTGACTTCTTGCCTGGGTGGGAGGTGGTTGCCCACAGCCAGGAACTGAATGAGCTGTGGGTGATGTGGCAACAACTAAGGGGAGGAACTGCACTCCTGGCTTTGACTCTTTAGCTCCAGTTTCACTGGACTGGAACTGTGCTGTCCAAACTGGGTGGAATCAAAAGAATCAAAACTTGGACAATTTCATGTCATTTGCTTGGAACACAGCTTCCTTTTCCCTGTCCCATTTCTACTGAAGACAGACTACAAAGTCTGCACGTGCAGAGGCTGGGTTCAGATCCAAGCTGAGGGCGTTTGGGGGCTTGGCTGTTGGCTTAGGTCTTCAGACTGTCAGAATGGAGCCACGCTTCCTGCTCCAAGTTCTGAGTTCAGCTAGCTAGTCAGGGTCTAGCTCTTCTGCTACCTTTCCATAAGCCAGATTGTACCAAAATGCTCCTAAAATCATTCAGTGGTATTTTCCCATGTGCTTTTCTTGATGCTGAGTAGTTGGGCAGGAAATCTAATATGGTCTACACAGATTTCTGCCTTCATGCCCGAGAGAAAATGGATACCCAAGGGCTGTCTCTGCTAATATAATGCAAAAGGTGATTGTTGGATATTTTTGTGGCTTTTTTGGTTTCTTTTAATCTCTATTCTCAATTCAGAAATGGATTTGTGTAGAAATGATGGTATGAAACATTTTCAGAAAATAAGATAAATTTTAATTAAAATTTAAAGATCGAGCTGGTTAGTAAATAGCCTAACAAGTGTCCACCTCAGCTGGTGCTGCCCATGAAGAAACCATTCCTGGACAGCCCAGCCTTCTAGCACCAGCACCTTATCTTGGCCTAATTCCCCGTGCCCTGGCTGAAGCCGAGCTCCTTGCCTCTGTACACTGACTGCCTTGCTGTGCCACCTCTCTCTCTCATCCATCCTTCCATCATTTTGGTTTTGCCCAGGCACAGGGCCCCTGCACTGAGAGAGCCACCTTGATGGGCACAAGGCTCTCCACAGTAAAGACCAGCTGCCCCCGCTGCTGCTCCGGCTGGTGCCAGGAGATGGGCTGTTTTGATTTTTCATCCAGAGAAGTCCAAACTCCTCAGGGAAGAAATGTGGCTTATTGCATACTCATCCTGTTTCTTCAAAGCTGAACTGCGCCATGCATGAAAATTTTTTGGAAACCAGGAGCAGAAACAATGACTTAACAAGGCAGTGCTGTCCACTGCCGCACCAACACACTGAAGTTGTCAGCACTACTGTTTTTGTACAAAGAGTGAAAATTCCTTCTTGTGCTTCGTCAGTCAAGAAGTCCAGGGCTGTCAGTCAGTGTTAACATGTGTTTTCCCAGGTTTACACTTTTGTCCTGCCGCACCTTCTCTCCGTCAGATCCCTCAGGTTGTTTGTGAACATTAAAACCCCAGTGCCACACAAGGGATGGATGGAGGTCCTAGGCTGAGGCATTTCCTCATCCCTTAGCGAGGATGTGGGTGCGGTGGGGAGCACTCGGGGAGGCCTGGCTGCCGTGGGGAGGTCAAAAATCCCCCACCCTCCCAGCACGCACTGCCGGGAAGGGGCCGCATGGCGATGGCCTCGGTGGTCTCTGTCCCCTCTCCACCCCCTGGGCGTCCTGCTCTCCTCGCCCCGTGGGCACCTCCACCGCTGCTTCGGCTTCCCCTTCTCCCCGACACGGCTGGTGCGCCTCCCGCTGCCACCAGCGGGGCTGGGGACGCTTCCCGGGGCACCCCCGGGCCGGGGCGATGCGCTCCTGGCCACGGCCGCCCGGCACACGTAGCACAGCCGGAACCCGACCCGGGGCTCGCCCCCCGCTCCCGGCCGCGGGCAGCGCTGCCCTGGGCGGGCCCGCGGCGCTCGGCGAGGGGCGGGCGG